>JANHFL010004102.1:16094-30207 GCA_032468155.1 Oxyrhabdium leporinum | reverse complement strand
AGAAAGAAAGAAAGAAAGAAAGAAAGAAAGAAAGAAAGAAAGAAAGAAAGAAAGAAAGAAAGAAAGAAAGAAATGCTGATTATGAAAATATTGCCTAGCTTGATTTGCAATATTCTTTTGAGTTGGGATATATGTGGTCTATTTTGATTAATATTTATATGATATCATATTCCCACATGTGCTATTTTTAAAATAGTTTTCTTGTTCAACTTGATGAAAAAGGAGACATTTGTAATTTGTGTGTGTGTGTGTGTGGGTCAGTCTTGATTCTTGGCAATTGTCTGAATTAGTCCCTGCAGTTTTCTTGGCAAGATTCTAGAAGAGAAAGCGACTGACCCAAGGTCAGCTAACTGGTTTTGTGCCTAAAGTGGAACTAGAACCCATGGTCTAAGTTTCTAGCCTGGTACCTTAACTAGTAGACTAAACTAGTTCTAATATTAAGGGGAAAATATACAGAGAGAAGTTCCCTGAAGATGGGCTCCAGCACAAGTCTGAAGGCTCAAAAGACAAAACCTCTGATCACGGTGACCAATCCAGATTGGATCCTGCAAAAAAAATAATAATCAGAAGCTTACAGAGAATATGTGGTTCTCATGCTGCTGATGTTAAAATAGAAAGTGACGTGTCATAGATATTGACTCTTTATACACTGTAAGCCAAGATAAGGTGGCAAGCTTAATGTTTTCAGCCGGTGTTAGTGATGTACTATTTTGTTGGTCTCCAGTAGTTGCTTTGCCTACAATATCCTTCATAATTATTAATTTCCTTCTAGAAATCAATGTTGGCAGCACTGGCAATGGGAAACTGTATGAAATTACCATTGTAGTCAATACTATCAGAAAACACAGAGCACGACAGTCCGCAGAGGATTGTCATAGCACATAGCTTAAAGACAGTGAAGTGCTATGCAAACTGCTCTGAAGCCACAAAGAACTGTGTGTGTGTGTGTGTAAGATGGCTACAAAGAAATTGAGCACATTAACTATTGGGTGTAAGAAAAAAACAACAACACCTCTCTCTGTTGTAAACTTTTCCATTCAAAATGTGGATTTCCTTGATAGTTAAACTTTTCAAGTTCTTAATTGCTTTCATTTATCTCTGGCACTGAAGTGGTATTTGCTTTCTTTACAGCAATCATAATTAAGGGATTTCAATGGATTTTTTTTTAAAGATACAGAGCAAATATTGTTATTTAGAAAAAAAATACTACATGATGCAGTTAAGACATAGATGATGGGAATTGTAGCCATGTTCTTGATGTACTCTACCAAGGCCTCCTTTGTTTGTGCTTACAACCTTGGTGGCTGCCAATAAAAACAAATCTTGCAGGAGACATGCCTTTGGGTAAGACTGCTGACATAATTAATAATGCCAAGGTCTAGCTGGTTGATGCCAGATGGCAAGCTTAGGTTTAGATGATTCCAGCCAACTTCTAGGTAAAATTTTAATCCTTTGCTAAAATTGAAAGTTGACATCATAGCAGTGTTTCTTAAACTTGGCCACTTTTAGACAGCAATAAACACATATATAGGAGGATATCAAGAGGATGCTGTCAACCACTGTTCATTCAGCCTCTTTGTAAGTGCAAACTACATATGCATAGGATCAGCTTGTATCTTCAGAAAGTTCTCAAATGTGTAGAACCCATAGGGAAGTTTCACGTTATCTGTGGAAATTCATACTTTTTGGTTATGAGAGCTTCTAATTTGATTAGAAAAACTCTTATCATGCTCTGTTTTGAAATTTACTTTCTGAGCAAAGCTAAGAACTATTTTTATTTTTAATTAATTATTTTGCAGTGTCATCACTGCCTCCACTGGCTCCCATTGCTTTTTTCAAAGGATATGTAGCCTTAGCAGGTGGCAATTGCTAACAAACCTTAGCTAAGCAGCACCAGCTCTGGTTGATACTTCAAAAACAGGAAATTTCAGAGCTGAGTAGGTTGAACTGAGAAATTGAAAAAGGATCCCTGAACATGGGAGTGGCAAACTGCTTGTTGCTAAAAAAAAAACCCAAAACCAACCCTACATAGATAGGTTCATGTAGACACCAGGAGGTGAGCTTGAATGAGTCTTTGCTACATAAATCTGTCTGAGCTGGATTAAGTCATCTGGAGGAGCTTAATATCTGCTGGATCCTTTGTTTGATTGGCAAACAGAAGATTTTATTGCATTTTCATGTGAGAACAGCATGCAGTCAATATTTATCATGTTTACAATTGCTTTTTTAAAATCTCCCTTGAAAGGTTTTCCAAAACAGTCTGTCAGCTACTTTTCTCCCACTGACATTTATCTAACAATATGTTTCCCAAACCTGGCAACTTTAAGATGTGTGGACTTCAAGAATTCCCGAGCCAGGGGAATACCACGAGGGGAAAAGATGGCTGGGGAATTCTTGGAATTGAAGTCCACACATCTTAAAGTTGCCAAGTTTGAGAAATATTGATCTAATCCTTCCACCCACCATCCCAAAGCACCAGACTCACTTACTCCCCTTTTCTCTAAGTGTCGATGCTTGGAATGTGTAGAAGACAAACCAATTTGTGCATCAATTATAATTCAGGCACCCCTAAAATGATCCCACTTAATGTACTCCTGGCATACAGAATGAAAAAGTACATAATTCTCCATAATCTCACATAGAATAAATACAAATAGTTGTTTAATTGTTTTCAACAGAATAGGAATACATTTGCTATCCCGTAAACTTTTAGAAGCTTTTTGTTTTGTTTAAATTATTGTTTCAATGATTTTTAATTGAAGTGCATAATATGGGATTTTCTAAAAATAAGTCATTGGTAAACAAACAGCACCCCCCTTAAGTTGATGTAGAATGGATCCATCGGAGTCCAATGAAAAAGGTCACTGGAGAAAGGAAAAAAGAGAGGTGGCAGCAGCACTGAGAAGGACAATGGCCAGCAAAAGCTGAGAATGGCAATGAAAGTCTTGTAGAGCAGAGGTGGGAAACTACGGCCCCTTTATGGCTTGTGGACTTCAACTCCCAGAATTCCTGAGCCAGCTATGCTGTCTCAGGAATTCTGGGAGTTGAAGTCCACAGGTCATAAAAGTTCCCCACCTATGCTGTAGAGCTATATCAAGATCACTTCCACCATGAATGTGATAAAATAGCACACTGAAGAAGAGCAGGGGTAACTGCTTTGAGAAGTGGAAAAGGTTGCCAAAGGACAAGGTAGACATGCTGCAGTCACCAATTTTATCAGGTATGGCATCATGAAGGGCAGCCAGAACAAACAGGGAGCTCAAAATAAAGCCAATTATCTGGACATGCAGTTCAGCAAGAAACTGTGAAATTTTCACTTAGTGCTGGGAAATACAAGAATTGGATGTCCTTGAAGAAATATCACACCTATACCAAATTTCAGACTAGTATCTGGTGAGTGACCTTTGTCAGGGCATAGGTAGGGCAATGCATTCCTCTTAATGCCTCTTGGTAGCATTCAGTGACACTAGCCATGGCATTCTCTTGACCCACTTGTCAAGGAAGGGAGTGGTGGTTCTACCTCTATCTGAGAGGACAATACCAGTTGGTGCTGCATTGATTCTTGGTCACTGCAGTGCAAGATTGCTCAGGGTTCTTCCCTAGATTTTTTATAAATGTCAATTTAATGAAATTACTAATGGGGATCATTTGCTGACTGGGGTGAGATTCTCTGATATAGAGATGACACCCAGTTGTACATTATTATACTGAGCTAAGTTGAAGATGTTATGAATGTTATAAAACAGTGCATGGAGGGTCTGAGAATCTGGATGGGGTGAAACATGTTTCATTTTCAACATGAAGTTCTGTTCAACAAAGAACTCTTGTGGTACCCAAACAACAATGGTTCTTGTTGTCACTCTCCCCTTAAAGATTCAGTTTGTGATTTGTGAATCTTCCTGGATTTATGACTCCGGTTTAAATAGTAGATGAAAGCTGGTATGGGGCATGTTTATCCAGCTTCATTTGAAGTACCAGCTATGGCCATATTTAGATTACTATGCCCTGACAATAATAACTGAAACCTTAATAACCACTTGCCTGAACTAAAGCAATATGTAGATGGGGTTGTCTTTGGAAATGACCAGAAGCTTCTAGACTCAGTTTAAACTACTGGTTATTATCAGTGGTCATAGATCAGGTGATGCCTTGCCACAATCAAAAGCGCCAAGCTGAGTCAGTCATGATGGGAGGGTCTTGTGAGAGTTCTCCGCCTTTCTGAGGAACATATGTCATGGGCATGGAAGCAGATCTTTTCATAGTAGCCTCCAGTTTGCTAGACTACTTATGTGATAAATGCAGTTCATATCCATTATGCCCCCTACCATATGGTTAGAATGCAGTATTGCAGGCTAACTCTGCCCACATACAATACCTGGAGTTCGATCCTGACCGGGTCAAAGTTGACTCAGCCTTCTATCCTTTCAAGGTCAGTAAAATGAGGACCCAGATTGTTGGGGTAGTATGTGACTCTCTAAACCACCCAGAGAATGCCGGGAAGCACTGTGGGGTGGTATATAAGTCTAAATGCTATTGCTATATTGATTTTAATTGTAAAGTAAATGTACTAGTGATGGTTATTTTAATTGTACTATTTATTCTTTGTGATTCAGAGTAGACTGGGAATGGAGTGGTCTAGCAAATATTAATAAGTAACTTAAGAGCTTGTATTACTTTCAAATTAATCAGACAAAATGGATGAATATCACCAGGTGTTTTAAGAGCATAAAAGAGGCTTGTTAGATGCCTGAAACCAATGTTCGGACCTCCAGCTGCAAGATTGTAGCATATTGCTCTATATAATCAATGGAGACTTTTGCTCTGTTCACTTGCAAGTGTAAGAGAACAATTGATTTAATTGCACATAAAATGCTGTGTTATTTGCAATCATATTTACAAGATTGCTGCCTATTTTTCAACAAGAGGAATTGGAAGCTTTGCAGCATCCATATTTGTAAATTCTTTCTAATTTTCTTGGACACAACATTATGAAGACTAAAGAAGGATGCTTATCTGGACTTGTACTGTTGTACAAGAGCTGGGTTTTCTATTTCTTTCCTTGTTATCATCAGATTCTGGTTTTAGCTTTTGAGTCAAACCTCTGACTTACATAATAAGATGTCTTTCCTGCATTTGCTTTCCATTGTACTGACTTATTACATGCAGCATAGCCCATTTACAAATTGCCTAATTTTACTTAGTTGTAATTGCATTCACAAATAATAGGCAATTTGAACACAATCCTTTTTGGTTGTATTATGCAATATCAAGGATTCTGTGAATCACCATAATGATACTGTAGCTCAAACATTACTTTAGCAAACGAGACATCTTGCCTGTACAGTGGAGATATGACAGCACCATTATTTTGTATATTTATCTATCTCATAAGCTGTCCCATAAGGCAGTTGCTGCAATCAGAAAAAATAACTTGTCTGTAAGACTTTCAGAAGATGTATTAAGTATATCTTATAAACAAAAGCTGTTTTTTTTATTGGCAGCTAATCACATTTTGACTGTCCTAGAAAATTTTTCAGGATTCTAACAAATTGTCCCAGGGCTGTTTGATTTTATGAGACACCAGGGAAAAAGATATGTTTGGTGTATTGTCTAGAACACAGTTGTCTTTCCAACAGCCTGACCAATACATTTGTTCACATTTAGTGCTTTTTTGATTCAAGCTTTTTAGCTGATCCCAGTCTGATTCAATGGCACAAGCAAGCCTCTGAAGCCATGTATCCTAATCCAGCTTATTGGCTATTGTATTTGGAACAGTTCTACTCATGTCAAGGAATCCATTGCTTGTAAGTATCACGAATTTTGTTTGCATGGAAGAACTTCTGTGCCTACAAGAAGAGCTAGATTGCCTTTATTAGTTTCAGCAAAATTGCTGCCAATTATATTCTGCATTTAACTAAAAAGATGTCATCTTTTTAAAATCTAGGTTCCTTCCCTTCTTCCTTGTTATGGAGAAGTCACAGGTCTTGATGAATATGCAATGTGAGAGCTGTCTGCAATTATTGCTTATCTGGAATGATAGCACTGTAGCCAGCATTTATTAATTCTTGTGAAATTTGTTCTGATTTGCTAAGGACATGTGAAATGTAGAGATGAATCACATCAAAAGTCCATTTAATTTAGCTTTCTGAACTTTTTTCAGCTGATTCTGTGCCTTTGGGATGTTCACAAGCAGACTACAAAAACAATAGCAGTCATAAAGGAATTGGTATTTAAGGGCATACTATTTCCATCATATAGATTTTAAGCTACATAACATAAGCATCTTGGGAGTTAGCCTGGTGTAATGATTAAGGCCCCAGGGTAGAAACTGGGACGCTGAGAGTTCTAGTTCTGTCTTAGTCACAAAGCCAACTGGTGACTTTGGGCCAGTCACTCTGTCTCAGACTCAGGAAAGAAGCAATGAAAAACTGCTTCCAAAAATCTTGCCAAAAAAACCTACAAGGACAGGTCCTGGAAGTTGCCAGGCATCAATGCTAACTTGAAGGTCCAACTTGTCTCCTCAATAAGTAGTAAGTGTTGATAAGGCTATTCCCCAGAGATTTCTCATCCTTTGAAGTTATTGAAGTTGCTGCTATCTATATAGTTTGTCATACTTAAATCCAAAGTTTGATAATATCGAGCGATCATTTCTGTAGATCAGAAAGCCCTGGAAAATGGTTTGTTGACAGAGCTTGTTGACAGATTTGGCTTTGAGGTGAAAGAATTTGGGAGGCAGTACTGGGAAATAGTAATGGTGTACAGGTAATTGTTGACTTATGACCATTTGTTCAGCTACCAAAGTTATAAATGAATTGTGGTTACAACCAATCTCAGAGTTCCAGTTGTCCCAGTACCCTCACAGAATCAAGATCATGATCTGGACTCTTGGCAACTGGTTTGCACTTAGGACTAGAAAGTCAATGGGAAAGCTGGCAAGAAAGGGCCATCATCCTCCACCAGCCCCTCAGTGCTTGAAACTTCCTGCTGACTTCCCAACTGACTTTGGTTTGTGGGAAGCTGGCAGGAAGTTGCCTCACCTAATGACTATAGGATTTGGTTAACAATGGCAACTGGAAATGTAGGATTGCTGTTGTTAAGCATACAGTCATCCTTTTTGGCCTCATTACTTAGGAATGGAAATTCTTGTTCCAATTAACATTGTAAGTTGAAGACTTCCTGTATGATGATTTTCAAGTTTTATAAAAGCCCCAAATGAAGAGTATTCTTTATAAATATGCTTTCATTATTCCAAAATAAAGTACACACTTTTTAAAGAAAATAAATTTAGTAAAAATGCAGTAATAATCTTAAATTATATGTTTTCATATTTAAACACATTAATATGTGTTTAATACCAGCTACGGTTAATCAGTTTCTCAAGTTTAAAATATAGTATATGTATCATTTTGTTACCATTACATTACAAACTATGGAAATGATTTTTATATTAAAAACAGTGCAAGGGTGTGATGATACCTCAAATTTATTTTACTGCCTTCTACTAGTACAATCATTTTAACTTTTTAAATATTTTGATATAGACTTTCTGGAAGAACATCATCTGTGTGTCTTGGAAATCTAAATTGCCCCTCTCAAGCTCTCCACATAGGCAATATTCAGTGCTAATTAGTAATTTCACAGAAGTGAAGGCCTCATTTTGGGATTCTGCCCTTTTTAATAGTGGTGTGAGCTGGGTTTTTAGACAGTTAACCTTAATATTTTTCTCCAAGCAAGGCCATCTTTGTCCTGGTGAATTATGTGACAAGACAACAGCATGAAGCATTTTTGTTTCTTGACTCAACCAGTGATGTTATTTTGTAGTTGTAATTTAACTAAGCTCAAGAGAATGCAATAATGAATTAATAATTAAAATGAATTAGTATTAATATAGGCATTTGTCAAGGAATTATAGTTCAGCAACTCTGAATTTGTAAGAAAAAGATCTGGTTAGAAGGAAGACGTTAATATAAAGATTTGACTCTGGGTAGAGAAAATAGCCTTACGGGAATAAAGAAGTTAGTTTGTGTATAGAAGGGAAGGTGTGACATTAATGAAAATTTCATGAGGCTTGTCCAATTTTCATTAGGAAATATTCAGTGCACGTAAATGAGAGACAAGGTAGATGTTTACATTTTAGTCAGTGATCTAAATTCTTTACAACTATTCTTGTTAACTATTGAACCATCGTTAAAGAAGCTCAATTTAAGAACCCATGTTCATGTTTTTTAAGTGACTTTCAAGTTTTTTTCAATGGATAGATCATTAAAGATTGTCTGTTAGACATTAAAGTCACCGGAAGAGAGAACCATAGTTTGCAACGTCTCTATTACGTTCATCTATTATAGTTTAAGACTATTTATTCTGCCCCAATGCAAAATAATGTTTATCGATCTCTGCCCCTAATATTATTGAAGGGCTGAAGGAAACATCATCATTTTCTTCAGTGGCTTCCTAGATATTTTTTTCTCTGAAAAACGTTTGACTAGTTTCTGATCAAACTGAGATTTTACTTCACTAACCACTACAAGAAAAGAGTTTATGCATGTAATAAAGAACCCAGGCCCAGAGCTTTTATTTAACTGAAGTGAACAGTACAGTATTTCAAGGTGGAAAAGTCCATGTGCATCCATGCTTGCAGCAAATTACTGCACCAGAATGGTATAACTGCTTTTGGCCAGTGTGAATTCCTAGTCATAAACTGAAAGCATAATGGAGCTGGTAGGGAGGGGTTTGTTTAGAACACCGTTGAAGGCAAGGTCTCATCATAAACAAATAATCTCCAGTCATTAAGCACCCATTAAGTTCACAGATTCTTCATGCTAACCTAGTGAGACCTGTCAACAGCCAGGAAAACTACGTGCACGGGGATAGATGCTAACCACATTCAGATCTGCCTTCTGAAGGTTACAGCTGGGAGAAGGCGGGCAGCATTAATGTGTTCCACTTCGCTAAACAGCAGTGTAAAGACAGCTACAGGCAAAGAGCTTTGAAGAAGCAGAAGCTATATAAAGCATCACTTTATTTCAATTCTTGATGCCTCGTCCAGTATGTCCCCAGACAGACTTTTTCAAGTGCAGATAAACCATGTCTCTGACAGGGAACAACTAGAATTCTTAACAATAATATGACAGGTATGGGTCTGACACAAAAAATCTGACATGGCATAATTAGCATAGACTTCTTTTTTTTATTAATGGCTTGCTGCAAATCACTGAAGCTGATAAGTTGGTGAAATGTAATTGGAGGAAATATGTTTAAGCAGTTTTCTGGACAGTTGTGCATTGCTGAAGTACTGCTGAAGTTGATGAGACAAAGCTACAGGTTTTGCTGTCTTTAGATCAAATATATGGTGGCAAATGAAAGATACAGGTAGTTGTCATTTAGCAACCTCCCTAGACACTGACCATTTGCAATAATGATGATAGAGAAGTAACTTCACAACCAATGCCCACATTTACAACCTTTGTAGTATCTCTAAGTCATGTGTTTGCTATTACATTCAATTAGTAAATGTGTTCTTATGTCTCACCCACTTTTTTTCCCTGCTCCCACCTCACAAAGTGGATTGCCTAAACAAGTTATCACTTCCTGAGCTCCTTTCTCCACAGCACAGCATTCCCTAAAATAATGTCAGTTGCAGGTCAACAAGATCAGTTGTGACCTTAATTAGTTCATTAGAATCTTCCCACCAACTCCCACTGCTGCCCTACACTGACAAGACCCTGATCAGTTTCACACTGAAGGTTTTTATTTGCTTAAGCAGCAAATGGTTCACAGTTACAAGTGCACTAGGCAAACAGCTGGTGCTAGCAGGTTCCTTTTGATATGTATATGTATTCCTCATTGTGTGCCTGCTTATTCTCTTAAAATCTCTTCCTCTCGACTGAATTTAAATAAAATACAAGTATCAGTTATCTTCTTTCTAATTACACCAGTACAAGCATTCCAAAGGCCAGGAGAGTAGAGAAAGGGGGCTATAAGATTTGCCCCTTTATGTGGCTTCCTCGTGAATTAGGTTCTGGAAACCTTACCTTCTGTTTGGGCTCATCCGGCCATTTGGTGTCATATCCTTCTGATGCCGTAAAGCAAAAAAAATCTGAAGTACAATCGTAGCCCACAGGTGCAGTCATGCAATTTTCACTTAAAGAGGATAATTTTTCATTTCTTTTTCATACTGGAAATCATTCCATGTTCTTAAACATTATGAGAGAAAGTTAGAAATAGTAAGTGTGTCAGCGTTCCATCCAAGTTCCAATAACTCATTCAGCACTCAGACGCAATTAGATCCAAGTAAGAATTTATTAAAGAAACCATGTTGGCACATCTGGGAAAAACCTGAATCTGAAGGCCCCGGTTTTTCCCCACCCAAAAGAAATCAAAGATCCACCTCCAAACCATCATCAAGGGTCACATTCCCCAATCCTCTTTCGAATCCAACTTCCTCTCTCTTCTTGTCACTCCTCTTACAGGTGCTGGTCAGGATGGCCTTGATACTCTAGAAAAGAATTTTGTTTTGTCTACTAACCCCTCTAAGTGTATGAGAAAGAACCCCCTCCCTGGTTCCCATGTACTATTATGTGGCAGCCACAGAGGCCTCGCAATTATGGCTTCCAAGGCTGACAGCTGTACAGCCCCCAAGTCTGCTGACCAAGTGTCCAGCGGGTTGCAACTGCTGTTGGATATCGCTCCCCATGCACTCGCTGCCTTTTCTCCACGCGCCTGGGGGATAGGATGCCCAGCCAGGCTGATCACCCTGAAATTGTGTTTCTTTGAAAATAAGCCCTACTGCTTATTTTTGAGCCCCCCAAAATATGTCAGGGTCTTATTTTCAAGGAAACACGGTATGCAATCAACACACGCTTTGGGGGTTACTTCACGCATTTATTTGTCCTGTTATCTGTATTTTTGTGCTGACACTCATGGAAGAAGTCCCAAAGGTGCTTTTTCAAAAGACAACTGGACTTTGACTTTGCTTGAAGATGTTTCTCTTCTCATCCAAGCCTCTTCAGTTCTCAGCTTCTTGGATGAGACACGAAATGTCTACAAGCAAAAACAAAGTCCAGTTGTCTTTTGAAAAAGCACCTTTGGGACAACCATGACCTGGATTGGGTGTCCCAAACCTCCCTGGGCCATGGCCCACTACCAGGAATTGGGCCTTTTAGAATGGGGCCACGGAAGGGCAGTCAAGCCTGCACGTGCACTCACACATCCCTACTTATGCAGTGGGCAAACGCAAAAGGAGCTGCATGTCAGCTTCCCCACCCCACCGCTGTCACAGAACCATTCCCCCGAGCCACAAATTGGGAAAGGTTGGGGAACCTCTGCCCTGGACATCAGAGTCCCCATAGATTCAAGGAAGGAATCCCCTGGTTTCTACAGAATACAATCTGCCCTACATATTTCGGTTCTGTGGAAGTCTTGAAGAAGGTAGGAGGGAGATGACATGAATGGCACTGCATATGACAAAAGGAAATTGCTGAAGGCAGCCATACAGCGACTACGTTTAGCCTTGGTAGCGCGGTGGTTAGAGTGCTGTACTGCAGGCTACTTCTGCTGACTGACTGCAATTTGGCAGCTCAAATCGCACCAGGCTCAAGATTGACTCAGCCTTCCATTCTTCCAAGGTGGGTAAAATGAGGACCCAGATTGTTGGGGGTAATATGCTGACTCTATAAACTGCTTAGAGAGAGCTGTAAAGCATTGTAAAGCAGTATGTAAGTCGAAGTGCTATAAATAAATTGTTATTTATTAAGTATGTAAGCAATAGGGGATTTCCTTACACCAATTTGTCATCTCTGTTGTCTGTATTCCTACGGTGACACTCAAGGAAAGACTTCCAAAGCTGTTTTTCAAAAGACAATTGGACTTTGTTTTTAGCTTTTCATCCAAGAAGTTTCTTCAGTTTTCAACTTACTGGATAAGAAGCGAAACATCTTCAAGCAAAAATAAAGAAAGTCCATTTGCTTTTAAAAAAGCACTTGTGAGACAACCATGACCTGGATTACTGAGAATTTCCATAGATTCAATGAAGGAATCCTTTTTCTACACGGTACAATCTGCCATGCATCTTTTCTGTTTTATATCTATTTTAGTTCTGTTGAAGTCTTGACTTTTTGTTCACTCTTTCTCCTTGTCTTTCCTAGCTGGGTGGATTCTTATAGAGTTCATCTGGTTTCAAGGGGCTGCACTACCTAAAAACCCCACAGAAATTGACCTCTCAAAGTGGTTTTGATCCCCTTAGTAGAGGCTGTAGAATTACAGGTCATAAGAGTTTATTAGTAAGGTTCTGTAAGAGTATAAAGAAGCTTTTCTCCAAAATACGTTGGGAAGCTATGGAACAATTGCCTTGACAACTACTCAAAGAAGAGGTTATCTTTCTGGAGCTCATCTCACTCCTTTTCCTTCTGGTCAGGAGATAACAAAGGGAAATGAGAAGACTTATTTAGCTAAGACATAAGAATAGGAGCAGTATTTTCTGGGAATTAACATAACTGCACAGTGAAATGCTTTCTAAATTTGATAAATGTGTGTAAATTCTGTTTTATATAGTGGTTTTTAGGTAAATTAAAAGGGAAATCAAGGAAGCCATTACTCCTCTGGTTGGGGAGGGGTAAATGATAGTGAAAATAGGCAAAGTAAAACCTAGCTGCTCTGAATGAATTCAAATATTTGGGACCAGTATTGTTTAGAATCTTCTTCCATGGATTTATATGGTTTCTTCTGTGATTTATATGGTTTCTTCTGTGGGCATTATTGTATGAGAATCATGGTGTCCTTCCAGAGTTTACCTTTTCCACACACAATTTCTTTACTGGTGAGTCAGATAAGAGTTTCTACTTTGAGGCCTTTCTATTATGTCCATTTAGAAGGTTTCCTCCACAAGTGAAACCTTTCATGACGAGTAAGAAGTTGGAGAAAAATGCAGGTTAAATTCCTATTTTGCATACATTTCCACAGCATGGAGACGGGGTAATGACGGTGAAAGTCAGCAAGGGAAAACCAGGCTGCTCTGAATAAATTCAAGTATTTGGGACAAAGATTATTCTGAAGCTCCTTCTGTGGGCATTATTTTATGAGAATTATGGTATCTTTCCCAAGTTTAACTTTTCTACACACGATTTCTCCCATGTGGATCCATTAATGGCGAGTCAGATAAGAGGCTTTTTACTGGAGGCCATTCTGCCATGCATGAATCCTTTCAATGATGAATAAGATGATCTTTCCCACTACAATTACACCCACACTCCATACAATATATAGTCCCCCCACCCTGGTGTCGATTCTTTCGTGAGTAAATGTCTTATGATTGTTAAAACTTTCTCCACACTACATGCATTTATATGGTCTCTATTCTGTGTGGATCCTTTTATGAGAATTAAGTTGTCCCCTTTGAGCAAAACTTTTTTCACATTCTATGCATTTATATGGTCTCTTTCATAGTTAATAAGATCTTTTTTTCCAAATAAATTGCTTTCCACCTTCCATGCACTTGTATGGTCGCTCCCCAGTGTGGGTCCTTTCATGACAAATAAGATCTCTGTTCCAATGACAGCTTTTTCCATATTCTATGGATTTATGCTGTCTTACCCTCGTGTGCATCCTTTGGTGGAAAGCAAGGCGCCATTTGTCAATAAAGCTCTTTCCACACTCCATGCATTTATATGGTCTCTCCCCAGTGTGGATCCTTTCACGATGAATAGGTTTTGTGCTCCAATAAAAGCTTTTCCCACACTCCAAACATTTATACGGTCTCTGCCCTGTGGATTTTCTCATGAAATTTAAGGTGTCCTTTTTGAGCAAAGCTCTTTCCACATTCCGTACATTGAAATGGTTTCTCTCCTGTATGTATTCTTTCATGACTACTAAGACCACTTTTCTGAGTAAACCCTTTTCCACACTGTATGCATTTATATGGTCTCTCCCCAGTGTGGGTCCTCTTATGACGAATAAGTTCTGAGTTCTGACGAAAGCTTTTTCCACACTCCATGCACTTATACGGTCTTTCCGCCATGTGCATCCTTAGGTGGAAAGTAAGACGCCATTTGTCAATAAAGCTCTTTCCACACTCCAGGCATTTATATGGTCTGTCCTCTGTGTCAATCCTTTGATGGCA
>JANHFL010004101.1:30491-45029 GCA_032468155.1 Oxyrhabdium leporinum | reverse complement strand
ATGAGCTGAAAGGCAAAAAGGAAGTGGATTAGCTCCCTCCCATATTTGGGTAACCAGGTTTCCTCACAAAAAAAACATATATATATATATACACATACACACACATACAAATACATATACATATAGAGAGACCCACACACATCCAAACAACCACACACACATACATTCCTAAATCAAAAATATTTTTAACGCAATTCATCCATAATTAATATGCCCCTGAATCAATTACATGTATCATTCTGTCTGAGCCCATACTGGAATAATTTGGTTATATAAACAGATTCAAGTTGTACTCAAGTCTCTGCAAGGCCAACTTTTAGCATTTTTTGCCATCTAGAACCACTTTCTTGAGATGGGCAACTGTAGGAATTAATTAAATAAATAAGGATAAATCCTCCTGTTTCCATCATCCCAGTTCCTTTAATCCACTCAGATAAAATAGTTTGATCTTGGTGGGAGTCTGAAAACTCAAAATGCATGCAGTTAGCCTCATAGAGTTTCTCTTCTTATTTTCCCACTCTTAAAAAAACCCCAAACTCATAAAAATCTTCTGGCAAACCAGGCCTCTATCTTTTAATAATGTTGCTACTTTCCTACAATGCCTCCTCCAGATTCCAGCAGCTGGAGGAGCAAATCTCAAACACACCCTAAGAAAAATGGTCTAATCCTTTTTTCCTGCCTTCTTGGATTTGTGCCCCTCCTTCAAATTAAAATTTCTATTTCTGTTTTCTTCCAACTCAGACTTCTTTATAGCTTGGAATTTAATGATCTTTTCATATAATGTTTCTTCTGCAAGGTCAGGAAATAATTCCTTTCTGACATGATGTACAATAGTCTTTTTTTCTAAAAAAAGAAAAAGAAAAAAAAGAGGGGAGGCAATTGCCCCAGGGATTTCACAAATGGGGGTGGACAGGAGCTCTAATGTGTAATTCAGGATTTGAATTGATTGGATGGATCAATATTTTCCATCCAAGGCAAGGAAAGTCATCAGTGAAAATGAAATTTCAAAAGTTATTTCATTATGTCAGGTGCCCCACCACAAGCTCCTGATTAGTGATTACTGGACAGACAGCAACAGGAGAAACAAATGCAGAATGATGGAGGACCCAACAAGAAGTAAAGGGTGTGAGGTATTTGCAAGTACGTGTAAAACCCACTCTCCATCTAACACTCCACAAACTATTTTTGTTTCAGAGGATTGACTTCTGAAAAACCCCATGATAGATTCTAGAACATTCAGTTTGGCATCATCCTGAGGAAGAATGGAATGTTCTAGAATTCTCTGGAACATTCTACTCCATGATCAGTGTCCAAACTGCTTGAATTGTTCCATTCTACTCCTCTTTGGTCAAACTACCTTTCATCAGATGAAAATGGGCTAAACTGAGGGCTCATCTGCTTGGATGTCATCAGACTGCCATTCTACTAGTGATCCTGCTCAATATAACCTAGAATATCTACCCATGAGGTCTGTTTTCCCCCTTCTGTGCTTCTGAGGAAGAGATGAGTCATTCGGGCTCTTTCTGTTAGCTTAGTGGAGATTAGCTGCTATTTTGTTCCTTCCTCCCCAGTTTTATTTTCTTTCCCACCATTGGCCACCATTCCCACCTATTGCACCCAGGAACACATTCAATCAAGTGTGATATGCCAAGAATCGTCTTCAGATGATGATGTAAACAGAAACTGTGGGCATGTTCCAAAGAGGGAATGTGTGGTTGTTGTTCAATTGCTAAGTTGCGTTCAACTTCCTGTGACCCCCATGGACCACATCATGCCAGGCCTCCTGTCCTCCACTATCTTTGGGATTGTGCTCAAATTCATGTTCATAGATGCAATGATGACACTATCTAACCATTGCAATAGTGGCAAACATCTGTAGCTCAGGTATAGGATGAGGGTGAAGGTTCGTCCTCCATACTTGTGGGTTGGTTTCCGAATGTTTAGGTAACATCTTCAGTGGAGCTTAGGAGATATCATGTTCTGTTTATAAGGGCTTCAGGTGTGGGTGTGTCAAGTGAGGATCTTGTGACAGGTTTTGTGATGAGCCAGCTGTGAGTCTTGTGATGGGTCTTGTGATAAGGAGATTACCTCAGGTCAGGGATGTTGGGAGGTGAACTGCTGGTGTGTGTGTGTGTATGTGTGACATTATCTAGCCTGGTAATGAAATGTTCAGAAACCAACCCACAAGCTTGGAGAAGCTCACTATCTAACCATCTCATCCTCTGAGGTCCCCTTCTCCTTTTGCCTTCCATCTTTTCCAACACCAGGGTCTTCTCCAATGAGTCCTCTCTTCTCATTAGGTCAGCGGCCTCAAATCTTTTGGGCACCAGGGACCACTTCTGTGGAGAGAGGTTTTTCCATGGGCTGGACAGTGTATGGTTTCGTGCGCTGCCTGCATCCCATGGATGGAGCTTCATATGTTTCTGTGGCCTGGTTGCTGGCATGCCGCAGATGATGCTGACTCAAGGACTAGGGGTTGGGCTCCCCTGCATTAGGTGGCCTAAGTATTTCAGCTTCAACTTCAGTATCTGTCCTTCCAAAGAACAGTCAGGGTTGATGTCCTTTATGTTGGAGTGCATGGAGAGAAGAAAAAATAATAGCATAGCATAGCATAGCATAGCGTAGCGTAGCGTAGCGTAGCATAATAACACATAAAATTAAATAAATAAAATTAATAAAATTCCCAAGACAACTCTTTTTTTAAAAAAAATAAAAATAAATCAAGAAATCCTTAGTCTGGATGATCCCATGTTATGTACATTTCCCCCATTATTATTTAATTTTATCCCTTGAACTTAAGCATGAAGGCCTCTGATCCAGTTCCTCATTTTCTGTCATCAACTGGGATCCTTGGTGAAGAAAGTTAGCACTCACCCCTCTTGGAAGAATGAAATATTTTAGGAAACATTTTAAAAAGGCAGATATATATATAACTGAACCCATCTTTCCAATAGGAACATAGCCATTAAAAGGCAAACATAGATCAAGGTCAAAATATTTCCGTAGTTTCATTTACAATAAAAATCATCCACAAGTTCTTTGCTCGTTGCACACAGCATGTTGTTCATCTGTTAACTGCACTGCTTTTTAAAAGGGTTACAATCAAACCCCACAGGATAAACTGCATTATGGGTAATCTTGGGCATCGAACAAAGAATGGACTCCGAAAGTCCCATCAAATCCCATTCTTCAGCTATCTAATTATTATTTAATAAGAATTGGTACCTTAATTTGATTTTTCCCCCATTTCTTTGCCAATGTTGATTTTCCCAGTCCCCCTTCCTATCATTTTCCTTAAGCTGATAAGCCACTATTATTGCCTTAAGAGCTTGTCAGAAAGGTAGTGCACAAACTGAAAAAAAAGAAAAAAAAAACCCGAGGAGAAAAATTGACACCATTGACCAAGTAGTATTTGGCAATCAAATAATAATTTCATAACATTTTACAAATAAAGGGCCACTGCTTCTCGGTCTTTTTATTCAACAGGCTGATCAATAAAAGACTAATGCAACACTTTTTATTAAATGGGCCACTGGATGCAGTTACTGTTCTCTTCTTCACATCACCTGAAATAAACACCTCTGGAGATATACTTTGTTGAATCAAATCGGGCATTCAATTATTCAGAAGGAGGCCTAGAATATCCTGGTGAGAAACCCACACAAGTATTTTTTAGACTACAGTTTTGTTTCATTTATTTATCTGTCAGGTTTATTTAGCTGCTAATCTGAGAGGCACGGTGGCCTAGTGGTAAAGATGCTCACCTCCCACTCGGAAGGTTGAGAGTTCAATCCAAGGGAGCTGCAGATGTTTCTGTCTCTTAGGGCACAAAGAAACAATACCTGCTGTGAATGCTGCATGGTCTCTCTGGATGGCTTTCAAGGAAGTTAGGAAAATAAAATATGTAGTAAACCTGTATAAAATAAAACATTTCCCAATATATTTCTAAGTACGGTGTTTCTATTGCAATTCTCTTGTGTTTTCCCCCCCTTTTGTCTTTCTTTCTAGATTTAGGAGACTTATGAGGAGAAGTTATTTCGAGTTCCCAATTTTATTAGTAAATCAAAATATAAAATACAAGAAAAAATTTAAACAGTGGGAAAATAGGGGAGGAAAAAGGGAAGAGGAAAAAGTGTAGGATAGAAGGGAAAAAGAAAGAATTCACTTCTCTTTTTAGTGCAGTAGAACAAGATAATAACATACAGCCTCACTTTTTATTTTTTATTTAATAATATATAATAGCCATTTCTATAACAGCAAACCTATCTAATCAGTAAAACCCAGAGTTTCATTTTTTTTCCCACCCGAAGCACAAGGTCCAGAAGCAGTTTTCAGGTGGAAAACAAAAATCCTTAGCTGTATTCTTTTCTTTGATTAAGGCAGTCAATTTAACCATCACTGCTAATTTCATCAGTTTTTCCAGCCAGTCATCCTTTTTGGGAATTAAAGTATCTTTCCATTTTTGTGCATAGAGCATTCTTGCCCCTGTCAGCAAGAAGGAAGTTATGATTTCCCTCTTCTTTCCTAAAAACCAATCTTTTTTGGAAAGCCTCCTTTGATTTGAGTTATCGTTGCTATATTTTGCTTATTTCCATTCTTGTGTTTTTGGATTTTATAGGGAGTTTTTAATACTATATTTTTCTATGTGAGCCATTGAGAGTCATTTTTATTGCAATGGCAAACATATATGCTTAATAGACTATATAAATAAGATAAAAATTAAAAACTGATAATTAATAGATTCACTATATAATTAGCCTGAATTCCAGGAATAAAAGTTCATTGCTTGTTTTTTCTTTTATTCTGTGGCTCAATAATTTGATGGTCAAATGATCCAGTCATTCCATTTTATTTATCATATCCAATTGTCATTTTTCCCCTACTGCTTTGAGCATAACTCAAGGCTGAATCCCCCAGTATTGTATTCTTATTATATAATTTTGGTTACATATCCACAGTCACTTGGACATTGAATTGATTTTAGAAATAGCATTTAGGTGATGAAAAATCTTAGGTAGAATGCGTATTTTGCATGTTGAATTCTTGGTTTCAATCTCTGATGCTCTCATTTCAAACAAGGATGTATATAATGCACTTTCTTATAACTGAAAGAGAATGATTTCATCACAATAACAATACGGTACATAATTTCTTTTTGTTTGCCTTGATCTTTTTTACTACTACGTACTACTGAGTTTAAATTATACAAAGCCATCTTGGTCAGTAATACTGCTTTGTGTTACTGCTCTCCTTTCAGAATAATCACAGCCTATTTTCCCCCCAGTCATCTATCCAGAAATTAGCTAATCCAGAACCAGTTATTTGCCTCTCATATTTCATTTGCTGAATTTTGGCAAATTAATCTTTTTCTTTTTTCTTTTGTTTTATTCTGCGCATCTTAACAAGTGCTGAGGGCATACATCTCAGATATTTGCCTATCTGCCCACCTGTCACTGTAACAATACAGAAAAAAATGTTGTAGGTGCATTCCCTTGTTTCTATATAGTGATAGTTTAACTTGTAACCTGTCCTTGTTACAATCTTGCAATTTGACTATTAGCCTTCCTTTTTTTGTCTCACCAAGGGATTCTTTGTCAAGGCAATGAAAAAGACACAAATAATTATGTTAATATATTACTTTATACAAATAATAAACTAAAAGAATATTCCCAGTTAATGATCTTTACAAATGGATAAAAAAAGAAGCAGAAAACTGCATCTTTAGCTAACTGCTGACATCAGAAAAACAATCAAGTAGCAAATTGTTTTGTGCAAGTCCCAGTAAAATCATAATTGAAGAGAAAATTTAATCTGGTAATGGGAAACTTTCATATGGCTTGTGATTACATATAAAGAATTCCTTTAGTGACAGGCACACATTGGACAAATCTGTGCAACTCACAAGTAGGACCAGGATTTCCTAATGTTTTTATTTTGGTTGGTGAAAAATTATTTTGTTTTACAATATTAAAGCTATTTTATAGTACATATGATAATGTGAGTTTCTCATTCCAACCATTTGTGAATTTTCTACAAAACAGGCAAGAAAACAAACTCCCAGTTTTCTGCAACTGTGGTTAGAAAAGAGCTCAACAACTTCACAAAAAGGCAAAGACCCCACAAGGCTCTAGTACCTACTTTAGTTTAGTGAATCACATGCTCAGTGTAAGATGCAAAAAACTAAAAACTATAACAAATGCCTATTCAGTTCCATTTAAATATTCTACTATAAGTGCCTATCAGTTCTTGAAGCGCTCATAAGTTATGTGTTAACCATTACCATTTTACCTAATGTTTAACTAAAATCTGCTGCATTCAATGTATACATGCCTCATTTTTGCAGCTTAAAACTAACTGCAAACAGAGTAGTCCATCCCAACCAGACTGATACAGAATGGAAAAGCAAAGTTTATCTCAAGCTGTTCAACAAAGGTATGGATAGAAAGTTTAGCCCCTTTTATCCTTTATGGTTCCAATGACAGAATCTTCGAAGTCACCAGATATGCTCAAGGTTGCTATTTTTTTTCTAAAGTTTCAATTATTTTGTCCATGAGCTGATATATCACATTCCTGGAACTGTCTCACCTCCCCCATGGTTCTGAGAATTGGTTTATTTTTAATAATGAGAACATGGTCAAGAACCAGATTTTTGCTTCAGGAGGTTTCATATGTCTAACCTAGATTTACAAAAAAAAAACCAACAAAGAAACCCTAGGCTATTCAATATTTTATCACTGCTTTCTCTAAGTGGTCATTTAATCATTTCTGTTAAGGTACTTACAAATCTTATACATTTTTATGACAATAGGTAAATCTATATAACAATATAACTATATTTTGTTGCTCTTAAAAATTAAAGAGAAATTCAGAATACTAGTGAAGCTACTATTGAGACATCTTGTCTTATTATCCAGATAGAGGCAACAAAGAAAGGTCATAATCTTTCTAGTTCAGATCTTATTTCATGCAAAACAAAAAAAATGCTCATTTAAAATTGCTTTCTAAAGTGAAAAGAACCAGTGTAAGTTCTTTTGTATGCTTTAATATTTCTAGGTTGAGCATTTATGGTTCAGCAAATATTATATCAGCTCTATAAAACTATTTATTGTGTGTTTCTAGGATGGAGATAAAAATGTGTATGATAATTTTCTGATATAATAGTCCAGCCTTCTTATGCAGTATAGTATGGTGATGATATTTGTGTTGTTTTTATTTATTTGCATTTGAGATCTTTATTTTGAACTAAGTCAAGCTATTTAGAAAAAAACTTTGTTAACACAACACCTCTCCAGTAGGAATTAATGAATTCCCCATTCTTTCCTTCAAAATTTCTTGAAGTACTTTAAACTGAGATAAACTGTCAGATCTATCAGCATATTATGAGAAAATGGAATTGATTTTACATCATTAGGCAAAATATCTTGGGTTAGCCATGCCTATGTTTGAAAGTACTTCTCCTGTCACAAGACTAATAAATAAACCACTGCAGCCCCCTGCAGGTGGCCATCCCATCTCTGATTAAATTTTTCTACTAAAGGATTTTCTACTATCTGTGAGGCATCTATCCACCATTGAACAACTTCTACTATTAGTATTGTTTTGCTAATACTCAACTACAATTTACCTCCTTGTAATTTGAGCCCTTTTTTGTACAATAATACAACTAGCTTAATGGAGCACTACTTAAACACCATTGGCATTGACAAAATCACCATCAGTCAGTTGCAAAAGGCATCTTTACTCAAAACAGCTTGCATCCTACAACATGACCACTGATACCATCAAGCATCCACATCTGCAAATGCAATAAATGAATTAAAATGCCAAATTCAATCTAAATATCTCACTGTGTGACAAACTATTCACAGTAGCAAAATTGGAAGAATTGCAAAAGCTTACTCAAGGCAAAAAAATAATAAAATCAAAGCCTTGACAGAAATAACTTACATTGTAGAGACAAATCAGGGGAATTGGCAGTACAGGGAGTTCGCATATCTAATGAATTGTTTTTATTCTGAAACCAGACATACACTGCTCTGTCTCAGAAAGAACAATAGAAAAACAGCAATTAACAACTATAGCCAAGAAGATCAGCACAAATTGAAAATTATAGGCAGAGTCTCCAATCTCAATCCAATCAGAAACTTTTTCACAAATTCATAAATGGAGAGGCTGCAGTGAATCAGTCATCACCTAGAAGAAACAGTGCAGTTCTGGGTACAGATACGGAATAATCCAAAGAAATATAATAAGAATGCAGCTTGGTTAAATGAAGTGGAAAAGAAAAAATAAAGCTGAAATGGAAGAATTTGTAACAACAGCAGAAGTGGTGGAGAAAAGAACAAGGAAGATCAAAACTTGATCAGCAGCAGGTGAAGACATCTGCATGGATTTTGGCTGAAACTTCTGATCAATCTACATTCACTCATTGCCAGCAGTTTAAAAACATACTACAATGAGGTAAAATTGAAGAGTGGCTAACATCTGGCAAAATGTACTGATAATGAAAGATCCAACCAAAAGTGCAGCACCAGGCAATGGCTAACTGGTATGGTAGCAGATGCAGTCCAACAGCATCTACTTGAAAACAAGCTCTTTCTGCTTAAGTAGAAAGGAACCCACACAGCAGAGGAACAAAAGATCAACTTGTAATTGACAAGATTATTTTGGAAACTTCAAGAGAAGGAAGACGAACTTGAATGTAGCATGGATTGATTACAAAAAGGCATTTGACTCCCCGCCACACGATTAGATAATCAAGTGTCTAGAAAACACAAATTTGGTAGAAACATTAGAAGCTTTGTGCAAAAATCAATAGCACAATAGACACAGATGTTGGTCAATTATGATAGATTGAGAAAGGTTATCATCAAGAGAGGAATCTTACAAGAAGATCACTATCATCATTACTGTTTATCATTGCTCTGATTCCTCTGTCAACAGTACTGAACAAGTCAGGCCATGGCTATCAAATATCAAAAATATCTGCTAAGCTATTATATCCACTTTACATGAATGATATGAAGCAGTATGGGGGCAAAAACTGTCTGAAATGGAATGACTGCTCTACACTGTTCAAACATACAAGATATTTTCTGAAGGGCTCAATCAAGGAAAGGGTATAACTGGCACACCAGTTGGACTTTTGCAAAGTCTTTCTGGTCTTAGCTGTTCTTCAAGCAGAAGCTGCAATTCTAGGAAGACAACCTCCCTCCCCTATTGCATACCATCCTTGAAGTGAGAAATGCTACCAATTCAAAATCAAAGATGGATTATCCCAAGATCTTGCTATCCCTAGCATCTACATTCACTTGGTCTTAGTAGGTTTGAATCAGATAAAGTTCTGATTCAGAAAAGCCCTCATATGTCCAAGCATAGGACAGATCCTTGGCAGCCTCTCTTGGCTGGCCTGGGGTCAAAACATGGTACTGAATCCCAAACTGTCAGAAAATAGGGTTTTATATACATTTTGAGAAGGATGCGAGAGAGTAGAACCTTGCAGCAATTTATAGTCTCTCTCTCTCAACTAACACTGATGGAAACTGATCCGAGAGAAAAGGAAGAGAATTACTTTAAACCCTACTATAAAACCTAATCCTCAACTCATGGAAGTGTCTAGAAGGATATCATGGTTTAACAGTATCAAAAGCCTCTGAGAGATCAAAGAGTACAAAGATGGATGCACCGCTGCCATCCTGGCTTTACCTGGCTTCATCAGCAAGCACCAAGGCTATTTCAGGGCTAAAATCCAGCTTGAAAACTGGCTGAAACAGGTTTAGACAATCCATTTCCTCCATGGTACTTATCAGTTGCAGATACATTATTTGTTTTCTAAGAGAAATAAAAAATAAGGTAGACATCCTTGAATAATCTTACATGAATGAAAGATTAAACCTAGCAATTTTATTATATTGATTTTTCTAATTCATCTGCATTTCTTTCACACTGATTTTTCTCCTTACACAAAGCACAATTTAAACACTTTTAAAAAGGATCATATCAAATTTTGTTTATCATTGGTTCTGCTTTCAAATTCTAAATGAAAAAGTGAATTTTAACAGAGAATTAAGTGTCCTTGACAATGTTTTCCAGTGCTATTTTATTTTCAGTTGCAGCATCAGCTGACATGAGTTTATGCCTACCCAAGGCAACTATTTTTAATTTTGTTCTGCTAATTCCACTTACTGTTATTGCTGGCCTCTTAACATTGGTATTGAAAAAGGACCTAATAAAACTAAATGCTATTTGTAGCCTGTGGTGCTACACTTGAGAAATTTATCATCTATTCAACTAAAATAATTAAGAACATGAAATGTAATTCATTTCCAAGTTGTTCCAATAAAATGTTTCCCTTAACCACATAGAGATGTGATCTTATACTCAGATTTTGTGTCAATACTGCTTATAAGATAAAACTTCCATTGTGGAAAGATAAAGGAAGTCTACTATATCTTAGAATCATAGGTGGAAGGGACCTTGGAGGTCTTCTAGTCCAATTCTGCACAAGGCAGAAGTCCTTATACCATCTCAGACAAATATTGTCCGATCAACCAAACTCCTGACTTTTGTTAGAAAGCTAAATGGATTGCAAATCTTATCGATGTTAATTACCCTAACTGTAAGAGGAATCAGAAATGGGATGCCTTTTATGAACCTGACCTAGGTGAAATGACTCTGCAGCTTTCCCACTCTCCACCTTCTGAACAGGCACAGTATTAAAAAGTTACCTTTGACCAGCCAGAGAAGGAGAAAAAACACTGAAACTGTAAAAAAACTCTCTCAAACTGCAATAATTATAGGGCTAGGGATCTAAGCTTCCCCTCTTTGCAACTATTTTTTTTTATTCTAAGTGAACAATTAACTAGATTTCCTTAATGGACTTACCACTGCATCCTCAAAGCCAACAGAAGCTTACTAGGGTCCTCCGCTGAGCTGAGTTACATCCCCAAAGAACCTGCTGGGCCTTACAGGAACAGCATTTAGCACGTACGTTTTGGTGCATTTCTAGACCTTAGAAGCAACTCTGGAACAACTCTTTGCTGGAATAAAATTTACAATGAAGAATAATCAGCCAATGTTGCCTGAGCGGCTGAATCCAAATCAGACAAAGGAGAGGTATATAAACATCCATCCTTTGTACCATCTGAGTGTCTATTTCCAGGAGAACTTTGACTTCAGGCAGTCAAGAAATAATGTTGAACTGACCTTTGATAAATATCTCTTTATAAAAGATACCCTAACTTCCCCCTTCCCACCTTATCTTTATCCATTATTATTTGTTTTATTGATCTTTATTGATCTTTCATGTATTTTAGATTCATATATAAAAAGATGTTTCATACTCACCTTAGCAAACTTTATCTTCAGCTATATAAGTATAACAGAAGAAATATGTGGATAAAATGGTTGGTCAAATGATTCACAGTAAGGTAATGTACTGTAAATAAATGTATCATGTCTCAATAAGTTTAAGAAAACTTATATTTAAATGTTGGAGGAAATGTCTCACGTAACAGAAAAATACTGTCAGTTTGTGGACTCAGAAAAGTAAGGCTACTTTACTGCATCCACTGCCACAGAGGAAAAATGAACACCCTGGTTAGTCTGATCTATCCTGAAAATCCCTCTTTTTTTTTTTACTCCAGTCTTATTCATTTTGATCTCACTCTGTTGTAAATCAGTGTTTATTAATTTCTGCTCCAGCAAAAATGCTTAGAGGTGAGAATATGGTAAAAGACTGAATTTGTAGCTTGGTACCAAGGATCCTACAGTGACAGCATGGTTTATTTGAGCCATCCTCACATTCCAGAGTTTGTGCATGGCTTGGTGATGGATGAGACATTTCCCCAAGCATAATCAGGAAACCAACCTTAATGGAAGTCAAAGACTGATCTACGATTATTTGCTGCCTGATATAGAGTACTCCTAAAATCAAAGTAGAGCTAGTCAAATATATACGAGTCAAATTCTATTACTTGCTGTTGATATGCACTATATTAGCCTTGTACAAACCAATGTCTTGGTTATTCTTTAGTTGATTTTAACCAAATTTTATATGCTTTGTCTTGAAAAACTGAACAATAGAACAGTAAAAATGTCATACTACTTAGAATTGCAGGCTATAACATATTTGATACTATTGTTTTCCATTATAAAATATGAAATATGCTAAATGTATATGTTGTAGAATTTAGAATCTCCTATTTATTCTACATACTAACAGGTAACTTTAGAGGTTAAGTCTATGGTTAACCTTAAAGATCTAATGACAAATGAGAAACATTGACCTGGTGATCCAAAAATGGTAGTTTCCTTTTAAAATGTTAATGTAAGTTTGTTAATTTACTCCCTTAGAGGAAAGAACCTCATAAATCATTAATTTAATGAACTTATTACAATGCCATAAGAATTCCAGATTATCATTAAACATGTGTAACAAAGAATAAAATTCTGAGAGAGGTTGAAGTCAATCAAATATTAACCAGGTTTTTTTTTTGTCTTATTAAACAAATAAAATTATACTGATAAGAACATATGTACCATGGTAATGAAGGCCTTAGACTAAGCCATAGACATAAATTCAAAATTCTATTTAGTTTACAAGACTATTTGGGTGGAGCCACTTTCTTGCAGTTACCTTACAGTGGTAAAATTATGGGATTAAAATCAGGGAGGAATATGTAAATTGCCTGGATTTCTCTCCCTTCCAAAAAATAAAAAAGCTGAATGGTTAGAGAAAAAGAACAGAGGGAGACATGCAAACCATATGTCTAAAGGTAGGCTGTGCTTAACTGCCTTGTACAGCAACTGTTCACAGTTATGATGATGATGAAAAGGTAACTTTGCAACCAATCTTCACTTTTAGTATCTTTGTAGCAAAGGATAGGTGAAGTAAGATCATAAGCACAGTCATGTTTCTTCGCTGAACAATTCTTCGCTGAACAATTGAGTTGCCAGTCCCAATTGTAATCATTAAACAGCTACCTTAGTACAAATCAATTTCCTCTTTTACTGTGCAAAAAACTGTATACATTATAGTAACTTTTCTTCGATGTAAGAATTAAATACCAAAAGATAGATCAAGTTTTGATATTCGGTACTTGCATTATTCATCCAGATACAGTTATTGCAATTAATGATTCCTTTATTATATTGCTGAAAACATAGAATAATAGAGCTGGAAGGGACCTAGGAGTCTTCTAGTCCAAAGGCCTTGCCTAAGGCAGGAGCCCTTATTCCATACCAGACAAATAGTTTCCCCCCTCCTGATTCAATCACTAGTATTTCAAAGACTTGGTTCTTTGCTGTGATTGAACTAGGCTTTTCTTATTTTTCTTTGTACCATATAAATTAGTTATCTCTGCTGTTTTTATGCATTTATAGTTAGTGGTTGGTCAGCCAACTGCAAATCCATGTGGTAATGGCACTGTTTGACATAATGTGTTTTTAACAAATCCATATTCACTTTTAATTAACACCTTGTGCATTTCTAGGTGCTCACAAATCCACTACTTATCTTTTCCTGGATTTTCCCAGGTACTGATTTCAAGCTAATTGGTCTGTAGTTTCCTGAATCCACCTTTTTCTGCTTCTTGGAAACTGGAATCACATCAACTCTTTTCCAGTCCTTCTGGCAATTCCCCCTTGCTCTAAGAGCTTTAAAGTTTTTGTTCAGTGCTTCTGAAATCACAGCTGCCAGTTCTTTCAGTACCCTGGAATGTAAACCCTCTGGTCCAGGTCATTTGTACTTGTCTAAAGTGGATAAGGTGTTCTTTTACCAATTTCTTACCTATTTTGACTTGTATTCCTAAGTAGGCTATGGTCTAGTTTGTCAAATAACTTACTGAAGTTCAAGTACAATTTTTATAGCATTTCATTAGTCCACAAATTTAGTTACTTTGTCAAAGAAGGGAATAAGATTTATCTGGCATGATCTGTTTTTTTAACAAACTCATGTTGGCTTCTAATAATAGCTTTGCTTGTTTCTAGATGTTTACACATCTGTTGCATGATTTTTTAGGTTCTTCCCAGGTATTGATGTCAGACTGATTGATCTATATTTTGTGCATCCATTTTTTAAAAAGACTGGAACCACATCAGCTCTTTTCTAGTTCTCTGAGAGATTTCCAATGTTTCATGATTTTTGGAAGATATGATTCAGAGATTCCGAAATAACATCTGCCATCTCTTTCAGAGTCCTGATTCTGGTTATTTGAACTTATCTAGAGTAGATAGATGTTGTCTTACCATTTTCTTGCCTATTTTGACTAGTATTCCTAATCTTCCTTTTACAGTACTGCTTTCTATAGTTTTTGCCTTTTGTGTAAAGTCAAATGCAAAGAATGAATTAAATAGTTTTGCTTTCACCCTGCAGCTTGCAACCTCTTCCATTAATGAACCAATTGTTTCTTTGAATTTTTTTTTACATATTGAAAGAAACTTTTTTTTAATTTTTGTCATTTGTTGCAAGTGTTAATTCATTGTAAACTTTAGCTTTCCTGACTTCAGCTTTGCAGATGGGTTTTTTTTGCTATTCTG
>JANHFL010004100.1:82305-96548 GCA_032468155.1 Oxyrhabdium leporinum | reverse complement strand
CCTCTGTGTGCATTCCAACAATAATGATGGAACAGTTGATGTCTTACAACAGAATGAAGAGATGATGCAAGTCTGTCTGACCTCGTATATGTTGGTCTGTTTTCCAGATGCGCAAATAACACAAATGGAATGTAGGGATGGTAGCAGTTCTAAACAAAAGCTCAAGGGAGGGGGGAGAGATTAAAACATGTTGTTGCATAAAATCATTGCCATCTACATTGAAGTATGGCTTTATATAAGAATATAGATAAGTCAGCATACCAATCTTGACCAGATCCATATTTTTTCCCTTAATGCGTTTTAGTAGTCTGTGGACATTGACAAAGTTCAGTCCTCTCTGGGTTTGTGACTTTAGAGGGAAGGAAAAATGGCTTCAGAGATTCCCTCCTCATTTATTTTGCATGTCTGAAAAGTTTCCCTAAATTTGCTGAAATCCAATGTGAATAATGTAAAATTATATTTGAATCCTTGATTCAGTTCAAGAAACATAAATTATTTGAATCAATTTTCCAAATAATTTCGGTTCAGAGGCTCAGCTCCGTAGGTTAATCTGATTCAATGTGGATTTCTAAGAAGATTATTTTTGCCCATGTACTGAACTGTCTGAATCAATTCGTAGGCAATTTGTTTCAACTAAGGATACCACAATTTGATGGAAAAGTTGGAACTGAATCTCCACATTCCGCATTTGACTATGCATGGATCGTGATGTGAAGCTATATAAAGTACAGCAGCCATAGTTGAACATTCACAATCTAGATCAGTGTTTCTCAACCACAACACCTTTACTCCCAGAATTTCCCAGCCAGCATGAATGCTGGGAGTTGGTTCATACATCTCAAAGTTACCAAAGGTGAGAAACATTGATCTAAAGAAATAGAGGAAATTGTATTTTAACATAATAAGAACATGGTAACCAGACAATATAATACTTCCTGGCAACAACAGATAGTAATATCTAGCTCTTTATCTAGTTCTAAGCAGAACCATATCAATTTAGTCTTTGGAAAGCCCATGGCTACATATATATGTCAAATTAAAAAAAAAATTGAGGGGGCCTACCAAGCTGTATAGATATCCATGTAGCCACAAGGATCTGAGTTTGACTTCAGAGAATTCAGCCTTACAAGGCGGACTTGCATGGCATATAATATGTGGTTAGGAGTCAGAATCAGCAAATGTGACTTTTCCTGTATTATGAAATGCCATTTGAGAAGCCCAGAAAAAAGGTTCTTCTTTAAAGAGTGTTAACTGATGCTACATGAGCAATCCTGTACAATCCAAAACAACTTCTCCCTTTGCATCTGGATAGCTGCACAATCAGACACTAATCTGTAGCATTTAAAGTTTTTTTATTAGCTTATAATATAAAATACAAGAGCAAATAGTAGGAAACAAAAGGGAGGGAAAGGGGAAGTGAGAAGTGTAGAAGAGAAGGGGAAAAAGGCATTGACTTCCGACTCCCTCTGGTGCAGTGGAATAAGACAGTAACATCAAACCTCAACTTTGTACTTTTCCTTAACAGTATATAAACTAGCCATTTCTATAACAACAAATCTATCTAAACAGTAAAATCAAATCAGACACTAGTCTGAGTCTCCTGAATCATAGGCTATGTCTCTCAAATATCCAGGTGCATTGGAACAGCACTAAAGAATGTCTTTCTCTCTGTTTCATTAGTATACTGTATCTAAGTAAATAAAAGTTATCAAGACAGAGTATCAAGCCCTTTGGAACCCTAAACTATAACTAGTTTCCACTGACTGGGATATGTTCTTATATTCAAATGTTTGATCATTAAGTGCTGGACTAGATGGAACATTTGAATGATCCAGCAGAGTTCTTATGCAAACCTGGCACTTATTCTATCCTGACTAATAAAAACTATTAATAAGTGAAGCATGGAGATCTTTTTTTGGTAGAGATCATTTTTGTAACAGAAAATTCTAAACATGTTCAATAGAATCTAGAAGCACCTATGCCTTAACAATGTGGCTTCTGGTTAAGCTCTTTTTATTAACTGTCACTGCCACTGCTCCTTTGCAGCATATGTATTGGGGGAATGACACATGGAACTTGATGAAATGTTGTTCTTCAAGCCCCTCATGATGACATTGAAGCACCAAGTATATGAGCTGGCCAGATACGACTATTTTAAATATCCCATCTCCTACTTTAATGCATGATTAGGAAGATGATCTGGTCGACAAATTTTGACAATGGATTTTTGCAGCAGACACCGATAGTGGTTGAACTCCCAAACTTGTGAAGGTTACAAATTTAGCTCCCATTATTCTAATGCACTGCACTCTGAAATGATGTGTTTAAAGTATATACCATTGCATAACACAAACAGATAGCACATAAACTAAAAAATGAAGACAAAGAAAAAAATATTAGTAAGATTCAAGGCGTACACATCCCCATCTGGCTGCAAAATTCTGTAAGCAGTTCTTTGAGCAAAAGGTGTTTGGTCAAAAGAGGTCACAGCAGGTTCATTTGCACTGTCAAGAGTGGACAAGAGTGAATGTCAATAAAATGCTGCCATGGTTTCTTGGTTACATAAGGAAAGAAAAAAAATGAATTGTTGGAGGGGAAATAAGTGATTGGTTTTCATTCTTCAATCATGGGAGAGTTAATGCAGATTCAAATCCAAGGATTTGCTAAACTGAACTGAACAGTTATTTAAACCATATGATTTATATTGGAAGGAAAGCATCCTTCTGAGTACATCCGTGTACATTTATTGGACTCTACTAGAAATGGCTAGGGAAATGCAATAGTAGGTGCTATAGAAAGGAAATCTATTATATTTTACTCTGTTTATTTTTCCAACCCTAAATCCAGTCTATTAGAGTTTGCATTAGTTGGCAAATGTTTTTGAAAGGTCCTCACAAATGCCAATTCACATTTTTCTGTCTGGTGTTAATATACTTTTTACATATGTATGCATTTTAATAGATGCGGTGGTGTGCATGTTGATAGATGATACATGATAGACAGACAGAGATATACAGACAGACAGATAGAAAGCAAAACTTGGAAAAGATGCAACCAGTTTTGAAAAATATGAACAATATTTAAATGTAAACCATATTAATTTTTCATACATCTCTATCTACAACACAGATGTACTCTAGCCATAATGCTTCAAGCTAAAGTGATTGTCAATATGTGGCTAACATTGGCAATGGTTTGGACACATTGAACATCTTTGGGTGGCTTATGATATCATAAAGCAGCAATATAAAACAGTTAGAATGTTAAAACATTAAAAGGATTGAATGTTAAAAATTAATTTAAAAATTAGGTAATAAAGGAACCAATAAACAAATAGGGTAGGAGCTTCTTCTTAATCTATTACCCATCAGGGCCCCATGCCAATCCATAGATCCAATCCAGGTTTTCAGCCACTTTCAGAAGATGGGGACAGATTTCACCTTGATAGCATAAGGATATGGTGATTTGTATGTATGTAGCTTCTGAGAAGTACTAGAAATATAAACTCTTCTTACCTCAATTTGATTTAGTTCCATTTCCTCCCGTGAACCTTAATGGAGGTTATTTCTTTACAAAGTAGATACAAAGAATTCATTCAATTTCTCTGTTATGCCTATATGATCATTGAATGCCTCTTTTATTCCTTTGTCATCTAATGTAGGGCCCCCTGATCCTACTGGCACTGGTCTGTGTTTCATGAAAAAATCCTTTATAAAACCAATGCAGATATAAAATGAGTTATTCAGAAAAGGAGAATCTTAGGGAAAACAAGGAAGAACAATAAACAGTGGAATTCTAAACACAATAAATATCCATACAGCTAGTGTAACTAAAATAGGTATGTACTATGAATAATAGCTTGAATAAACTCTTGGGTTTCAGCATATATTCATCACAGAATGGTTGTCTGGAGAAGATTTATCAGGGGCACCTGTTTTGATGTTCCTAGGATGGCTTGTTTTGTTTGGTCTTTGTTAGGATGTTCTTTTTTATTCCTGTGCTTTCTTCCCTCATCTGGCACTTATATTCAATATTATAGAACATGGAGGCTAGGAGAAAGCCAGCTTCTTTGGCAAGACCAAAGAAGGGCCATACTTCAAGGACCATATAGGACGTTTGATGTATGATCAGTCTAAGTAGCAAATCTGAAGTAGTCAAAATGAGACACTTAAAATATAGAAATAATGTTAGTATATCATGTGCATAATTACATAATTGTGAGCTATGTCAATATAAATGATGTAATTTTCCTAAGTAGACTCTTAATTTGAAATTTCACAGTACATGGGAGAAGTTTTTTTAGGAAACAAAAAGCTTCCATCTATTCCAGACTTAATGAATTTATGATATTTTATGTATCCCACAGTAGAGTTATGTCACAGCACACAATCGTCTACTGACACATTCGTACCATATTAAGTTTAGTTGCTGGTGAAGGTACTAGGCTAGAAACCAGGAGATCATGAGTTCTAGTCCAGCCTTATGAAGGAAAGTCAGTTGGGTAACTTTGGGCCAGTCACACTCTCTTAGCCTAACTCACCTCACAGGATTATTGTTGTGGGGAAAATAGGAGGAGGAAGGAATATTAGGCAAGTTGGCTGCCTTGAGTTATTTGTAAAATTAATAAAGGTGGGATAAAACAAAATCTAAAAAAAACCTTTAAAAAAACCTTTTATATTAGTATTTCTTTATCTTTTACTTGGATTAGAAAAATAAATCAGGCACTTTGCGGGACATTTTGGAGGCTGCTTGGCTATCCATCTGTGTATTTAAAAAGATGCAGAAAGAATACTTCAAAATTTATTGTGATGGAATTCCGGGAAAGAAATGGTGAACTGACTGTGAGAGAATGAAGAGCTGTTGAGTAGACCGGCTCTTTGTAATTCCTTCAAGGGAAAGACTTGAAATTGCTTGCAAGTCTAAACAGTTGTTCCTCATGAGCAAGCTTAGAGATCTGAAAGCCATATTGCTTAAGTCATGATCAGTGCCTTGAAGGACATTAGGTTTGCATTCTTCCTTTTCTAATCACTTTGAAAAGTGCTTGTTAAATGTTCTTAACTATTAGGAACCTTTGAATCAACAAGTCTCAAAAAACTGGGTGTGTTTTCTCCGATCCTTAGAGAAAGAAGTTTTAAATACAAATTTAAAGAAATATCTTTTCCTGTTTCGAAATAAAGAGAGAAAGGGTAATTGGAAAGTTGATTTTGGAAAGTTACCGATGAACTAAGAGTATCGATGAATTTGTAATAGATTTTGGAATTAATTATAACAATTTTCTGATTGGGAAAAAAATTGGGTTGTTTTGAACTGTTAAAAAAGTGATAGGATGAGCTTTCGAAAATTGGACACTAGGGGGAACCAGAAGGAACTGAAGATTGCAATTACAGAGAAGAACATTGGAATTTGATTTACTAATACAGAATGAGGCAAAATATTATATTAACACTGGACATATTGAAAGATATTTTTGGACAATGGATCCAGAAGTTAATTTTAAGAATGTCACAAATAAAATATGTGAAGAAAAAGTGAAAGAGTCAATAAGAAGTGGAAGACTGAGAAAGTTATGACTGAATGTAGTTGCTAAGATCCTCAAAAAGGGAGCCGGGAAGTTTAAAGACGAAAAGGCAGTGTATCAGTTTACAAAAATAGATGGATAAAGAAATGTAGATTTAACTATATACTTTTCTCTTATAGTTTCACTTACAATTTCTTTTGTTGTAATATTTTTCATTCCTTGAATTGCATGTCCGGAAGAATATTTTGTTGCCAGGTCACACAATTTTCTTTCAAAAGAAACCCATGATTGATTTATCTTTCACTCGGAGTTATATATGAAAATCACCCCAACAGATTGGAGGGAACAAAGATTGAAGCACAGACATTTGGAAGAGACTGTAAAAAAGATAGCCACTCTACATAATAGGGCTGTGCAGTTATCCTGATTTAAAAGGGAACAGGTGGCCCAGAGTGCATATTGATTGAATGCATAGCTGCACAGTCCCAGAAAAAGACATATTGAATAAGGTGCTGACAGATGTAATGTGGTTTACCCACGTGTGTGCTGAATCTCCTTTTCCCCTTCGAAATCTGGTTTACTCCTACAAACAAGATCCTTAATTTGATTCCAAATTACAAACCTCACAGAAAAGAATTCATTCATTTTAAGTATTACTGCTATTTCTACGAGAAAAAGAACCAGGGTTGATAAACTTGTTCCACCATATAACAATTCAGTTATGTTGTACTTCTTAAAACTACAACAGCAGCCAGGCTTTTGCATGGTTTAACCTTTTCATTGATTCAAAAGGATTCATACCGCTCTATGTTTAATTTATATTGTCTAAGTATGTTTTAGTTCAGAATAACACAAGCTGCCAATACAACCATAATCATTACAATTCTTCAAGCACTGGAAATCTGGTTGTTTTACGTGTGAGTGAGCCCCATCTCCTTGAGACAATTTGAGTGAAGCTCAGTTAAGTCTCAAATATTTTGAATATGCAGCTAGGGAGGATGAAAGAGAAAATTACAGATAAGTATTACTGTTCCTGATCTTGCAAGATTTTGCGTATTTATAGAGATGGGAATACTAGAAAAATGTCTTTACTGGAGTCTGTTTTTCAGTAAAATTATAATAAAATTCGACATTTTAGAGAAAGATAGGCGATGTATATTTTTTTAACATTAAATATAAACATTATCTTGACTGCACATATTGTTTGGCATCTGTTTTATATGAAACCCCCAGGTGCCTTACATGGATTCTATACTGTAGAATTATTAAACTGAATATTTCATCTATTGGAAAAGCTCTTATCATCTTAATGCCTTGCAATGTTGAGTAATGAAGTCTGGGGGTGGGGATGGGGGTGGAATATTCACATATCAGCTTAGCCTTTCTTTGCACCTTCCTTTCACTAAGAAAGTAAACTGGGAGTGTGTTCTGATCAAGTAAGCTTAATTTAAAGCAGGGCTGGGGAATTCTGGGAATTGAAGTCCACAAAGCTTAAAGTTGCCAAGGTTGGACAGCCCTGATTTAAAGTCTCTATAGAGACTGTAGTTTGCAGCAGCTGCCAATGCAGATATTCACAATCCTTATTTTTTCAAGGGAGAAATGTTCTCTGTCATATAGATAGAGGAAATGCTCTGGCTCCCTTCTTTTGCTAGAAATAGGAAAGGGCCAAAGCCTGTGGATCAAGATTGAAATTTAGTGATGTTTACTGTCTCATGATTCTCATGAAAATTTGGAATTCCCAGAACCTGGGAAATTCAGGAGAACAGAAGCAGAAGAGCAGATGCTTCAGGAATAGAAACTGGGACAACACTGGCGAGGAATTTGTGTTAGGTTTTCCATTTGTCCTTTGTGTGGCATTAAATCAATTATCAAACTCCAAATGTTTGTTATTTCTGCCCACAAACCACTGAATTGTATATAATTCAGTCTTTAGTCAGTCTTTTTAGACAGCCTTCCTAATTTTTGCTTTAAAAACTTTTGATGATAAATTTTCTATAGAATGATCTGCTGATCTGTAATACAGGTAGTTCTTGACTTACAACCATAGTGGCCATTTGAAGTTACAACGACACTGAAAAAAAGTGACCCTTTCACACTTACCTTGTAGCATCCCTGTGGTCATGTGATCAAAATTCAGATGCTTGGCAACTGGCTCATATTTATGATGTTTGCAATCTTCTGAGAAGCAAAGTCAATGGGGAAGCCAGGTTCACTTAACAAACGTGTTATTAACTTAACAAGTGCAGCAAGAAAGGTTGTAAAAGGAAGCAAAGCTCGCTTAACAACTGTCTTGTTTAAGAAATTTTGGGCCCAACATCAACTACTACCTGTATTTTAAGAAGATCTCTATTTGTAGCAGACCAATGCTACCAAATGGTTTGCCTGGAGCATTGCATTATCTTGTAAATAATAGTTAAAGAAAACCATGGCTTAGTGTAGTTTCTGAATCAGATATTCTTTAATTTTGGCATCGGTCAGGCCACTAATATGGAAGTATTGGAACAAATAAAACCGAGTATTTTTGATGAAATTATGACTTTCCACTTCAGATTAAATTTAAGCCAGTCGCTATGCTAGCACTGTTTCAGTAGAGTGAGTTGTTATTGTATAAAGTGAGTTACAATCTTTGTAATCATTCATTATGCCAGCCATATAATCAGGCAAGGTACAAACAAAGGGAAAGCCTGTGACATTTAAAACATGTTATCTTCCAGAGGTATACTGTCCAACAGGAAAAAAAAGAAAGAAACTGCAGTGTTTTTCAAACCCTGCTTCTCTTTATTGTCTTTTCCCAGTGATGGTTTCAGAACTTCTGGACGGGAAGTGTAGGCCAATGCATCACTTGGGCTTTTCAAATACAAACACAAAAGACAATAAAAAAGCACAACTTTTCATAGGAAGCCATTGAAAAAGTCACCAAGTGTGAATCATCACATCTGCATCAAGTTATGAAAAAAGTGGTGCTTGTTAGCCTGCTGCTTGAAAACCAGAACATTTTTATCAGTTTGTATAATTGCTAACCCCTTATTCACTGTTCCACACTGAAGGGTTCTTTGCCTCCTTAAGATCCCACTAATTGCTGACAGATTTGATTTCTCTGTGACAGCAGGAGTCCTGTTGCTGGCCTTTACATCAAGTAATTGCTTTATTTTTCTCCCTCTGCTCTCAAAAACGGAATTCCCTTCTCCTCCTGCTTGAACCGGGCATAATGACTTCTTTCTATGTTATTAAATCCTTGCCATTTAAATCACATTTAGAGATGTTTTGAATAACTGATTCCAATTACTAAGGCTTCTTACTAAGAAGCAGCTGAAAACGCAAGTCATTACTTGCCCGTAGTCAAGCAGCTACACCTTGCGGGGAAATCTCTGGTGGACTGTATTGTATTTCTGCCTTGTAAGGTGTAATTTCTATTCGCAGGGGGCTGATATTCAACAAATATACAGCTGCTGGGCTTCTCTTAACCTGTCATTTGTGCAAGACAGAGATATTAGAGGATATATTTATTTTATAAATACTGCTGTCCCTTAAAGAAATTAACTAGATTTTCCCCATGACATGTCAGTAAGGGTGCTTAGAACAACAGCAGAGATGAGCAGTTGACCGCTGAGTGGCCTAAGTATGCCATTTATTTGATTAGCCACGTGAATGTATTTTGCAGATACCTTAAAATGGACGATCATTAGAAACCAGAAGGAAAAGCTCTGGAAAATAGCAGAGCCAGGAAAACCCTGTATCCTCATTATTATCAGAGCAAACTAATCAACTAGATATAAGATCAGTGGTGGAATTCAACCAGTTTCACTACCAGTTTAGTGATCGTGCACCTAACACGTGCTTCGCACACATGCACAGCTTTAAAAAACTAGCTTGAAAACTTACCTTCTATGTTACTTCTGGGGAGTAAAACAGCTGAGGTGTGGCAATCCTCTCTGCCATGCAAATCAGCTGAGAGGATAAAGGACAGGAAAGCGCAGGGGGTGGGTGGGCAGGCCCAGCTGATCGTCAGAGCTACCAGTTTGCTTGCCAGCTGATCATCGGAGATATTGGTTTGCCCAAACCGGTCCAAACCAGGAGAATCTCATCACTGCATAAGAAGTTCAAGAAATGTATAACAAAGAAATGTTTCAGACAGTCTTATGTGGGCAATTGAGAAGAATGTATAAACATGTGAAATAGAAGGGGACATCCAGAGAAAAGATCAGAAGTTGCCTTATGCTTATTTACAGTAGGCCTTGTTTGTCAGCACAGACTGGAACTGATTTGCCAGGGTTTGGGGCAGGTTTTACTTCCTTCTTACTTGGAAACTGAATCTGAGACCTCTGTGTGCAAAACATCTGGACTACTGTTTTGCAACGGGACTTCTGAGCAAAGAGAATGAAAGGCTTAATCCTCTGACTCCCGTCCGTTGGCTTTCACAAGCAGAAAAAACCATCAGGAAAGTGGAGCCAGAATAACATTGGAAAGTTCGATGGCAGGTTGCTATTCGTATATTCGTCAGAGATTATGATTCTAGCTTTACTGAATTTCCAGCAATTGGCAGCTTGCTTCTACCCAAGCTCAAAGAATGGTACACAGTGCACAGAAAGCAAAAGACATTTGTGATTTTCCTCAAATTATACAACTCGGTGCCTAATAATCAGAAAAAACTAAGAAAAAAAAATAGATGCAAATATTTCAATAAACCTTAATCATCTTTGGCATGTTTAGTATGTTTTTAATAGGCAAAAACATTCTAATAAGGGCACCCAACAATGGGATTTTCCTTCCAATTGTTTATTCATATGTAGCCAGCTTCTGCTAAGCTTCAGTGTATTGTTAGCCAGAATGGACTTGGAATTCTGCAACTTACAATCCCAACATACCTGGAGGGGGCCAGTGCCAGGTTGGGACAGCATTAACCAATGTAAGCCCACTGTTAGTCCCATGTGCTATCAGCATGAGGATTACTGTTGTCTCCATATGGCTGACAACTGTTAGGCCTGCTGCTTCCGTATGCCTGTCACTTCTATACGCCATGCCTGGAAAGGCTCTAATCACCCTCTCATTTAAAACCTCTTGCATTCCTTATATCTGTTGCTAGCCTCTAATTGCTTCTTCCTTCCAGGATTGCTATATGTCAGCTGGAAATCTCTTGCTCTTCATTTCAGTAGATTCTACCCACACCACTTAAAATATTGCTAGCCATCAGAAGAGCTCACAACTCCAAAAAAGATATATCTCAAATAAATCAATATAATCGGCAGCTTTGGGGTTTCCAAAACATATATTGTCTGTATTCCTTCTCAATAATTCAAAAAGGTATAAATTGTATTGGGGCCCTTTGTATCATAACACTACATTTCTGTATGCTGAAATGGCCATTTCTTTCTCTTTCTTTGCCCAAATCCTATCCTGCCAACCCCATTGTGATATTTTTTATATTTTCTTTTTTTTAACAGTGACAGTTGAAATGAACTTGAGAAAGGGAAATAAGGAGGTCTGAGATTGCCAGACACTGAATGATTGAAAATTCCCAGTAATCTCAATATATTGTACCTGCATGTTCTGTGCTGCCATTTATCCAGCCACATAACCAGCTTCTGATAAGGAATTCAAGATATTTACAAAATATTTATTGTAGTTTAAAATCTTTCATCAACGTAGCACAAAGCATATGGCAAACTCGAAGCTTCCGTGTAGGAAGGAAGCAGGAGAGTTTACCCCAGTGCAAGAGTCCAGTGACACAAACCTCAAGTTCAGGAATATCCAAGACTAGCTCTATTTGCGGTTCAAGGATCTAGGTAACCTAGCTAACGGACTATGGACAAAGCCACAAGCAAGAGATATAAGTGTCATCTTCTTCAAAGAGCCATCACAAAAGTCATCCCTTTTATTTAGTCCTGACACTCAGCTTGATTAATTGGCTGAGTCATGCTTCTTTCTCTCAAGCAGACAGTTTGACTTGTTTGCCCTTGTTTTCTTATTTGCAATATGACTATGACCTTGCCTTGCTCAGACCTTAGATCAGCTGACTCAGCTCAGATATGCTCTTTTCAGCAAAGTCGTAAGGTGATGCCAATACTTGGATTAGTTAAGCTCTTCGGCATTTAAATATGAAGATTCAGACTGATCCCTAACACTGCTGGTATAGCCACTCTTCCTGTCTTACAACATCCTCCATACAGGGAACCAGCTAAATTCAGACATTTTTTTTCCTAAGAGGGAAGTCGTCTGGAGAGCTGCTAGTCAAATGGACAGCATGATATAAAGGTGAAGAGGTTGAACTAGGAACAGAGATATACAACTTAGTATCATCAGCATACAAAGAAACTTCAATCCATGCCATTGGATGATCTTACCTAGTAGTTTCATGAAGTTGTGGAAAAGGAGTGATGGCAGCATGAGCAATCTGAATCAACAGTAGGACCTTCTGCATCTCTCAACAGGGAGTTGCCTGCAATTATAAGCACATCAAATGTACCTGGCAGCTGGCCCTACCTCTATAAATACAAGTGATTTCTCCAGATTGTCAAAGCACCCCAAATTCTGGAGGGAGATTTACCTGACTCCAATATTATTTATTTTAAGATTCAGGACAGGAAATTGGTGGTCATCCAGATAAAATCCAAGCAGCCCAAGCCAATGGTGAAGGAAGATGGGAGCTAAGGTTCAACAATCTGACAGATCTTTAATACTTTATTTTTCTTTTAGACATTAGGAATATTTACCCACATTTTTTCACTTTTGAGTATGCTGAAATATTCTTTTTTCTGTGGGTTAATTTGGTTATCTATTAATTGATTTGCTATTTTTTGAAACTATAGAATCAGTTGTGATGAAAGGCAGTGTACGTATTTACAATGAAAATAAGTCTGTGAGATGAAAATAATATGTTATTTAATCATTTTGTCAATTTATACACCTGTCTTCTCAAGAAGGATTCAGGGTGGCTATCTACCTAGCTTTATATTAAAACTATAAAACCAGTGCAGAATTTAGTACTATACTGAACGTGTCATCATGTTATGATTTTCATAAGCTAAATATTTACCTGTCACACAGGGGGTGAACCAATGATGTTCAAAGTCCCTTGCTACTTTGGTCTTCAAAGTGCAGAATCTGTTGCAGCAAATACAATTTTCATTGATGAAAATCTATATTATTACAAACCCTAATGCTACCTTTTCCCCTAAAAATAAAACATCAGGCCAGCTTGGCCTTCACTGGATATTATAGCATTGTACCCAAGGAGAATTAATTTCAGATCTGCTTAAGTTAAACTCCAGCAGCAATCAAAATCTGATTTAGATCCTTGCCCTCAGAAAGTCCTTTGGTTTTCCTTACAGCAGCAGCAACAGCAATTAAAAAGGAAAGGACGAGAATCATTAGTTTATTGAATCATCCATTTTTATTATGTCTCCTTATTTCTAAACAGAGAGCCTCAATCAAGGCCACTTTGCATTGCCCAATGGAGTAGAAATTCTTTTTGATGGACATAATCATGTTGCAGTAATTCATTACCCTTGGGCCTTGTTAATGTCAACTGACATGATAACATTTCTTTGGCTTCTGGTTGTTGTTTTTTTTAAAAAAACAAGGCAGCATTCATTACTTTTCATGACCTAAGCAGAATTTTCTATTCAGTGCTTGTTTAACACTTATTTTTCTCTTGTGATAGTACTTTAGAATAGATTATATCAATGGAAAAAAACCACATTCAAATGGAAAATCTGAATAAAGCATTGATAGCGTTAACAAATTAACAAAAATGCTCTTTTGTTTGTTCAGTTTATATCAGTGTTTACTTGGGCACATACTAATTATCTAGATGAAAAATGTATTTTAAGAAATATAAAAACAATCAGAATTATAGCAGTCTCAGCCTTCGGTGTTATGATAAAACAGGCAAAAGTGATTTTATTTTTTACGTGTTCATAGTCTACATTTAATTCAGCAAAGAATCTTTTTTATTACCTTTAAAGCCCTACATGTCCAGGTTACTTGACGAATCTTCTCACTCCACTGGCACTCGTCCATTCTGCCTACATCAGCAGAGGAGGCATGCTGAAGGCCCCATCAGTCAATGAATACCAGTTGGCGGGGTCCAGGAGAAGGGCCTTCTCTGCTTTAACCCACTGAGGTGAGATTGACTTCCATCCTTCTAACCTTCTATGAGAACCTGAAGACCCGGCTCAATGGAGAGCATCACACTCAATGGGGAGGTGGTTGATGAATTAAGAAGCAATCACATCTCCTCCCTCGCATCCTGTTCCCTTCCTCCCCATCTTTTAACTATAATTTTATTTTGATTGTGATTTTCATTTTTATTGTTTTGTTAGGATTTTAATGTTTTAATGCTGTAAACTGCCCAGTCATTTTGATATGAGATGTGTGGTAAATAAGTAAAATTCCCTGTAACATGCTAAATCTCAATACAGAGTATATTCTATATCTATGAGTAGCTTCTATATACATGTATATACACCCCAGCAGGGTAAATTCAATGATGCATCAATGCTGATTATCATGCCAGCAGCAAGTATGTGTGATATCACTTTATCAAACAGCAATTTAAAGGATAATATTGCAAAATAGTTAAAAACTTTAGGATATACCTTGGAGTAGGCTGAATGTAGTACAAAACCAGGCTAATTATATAAGATTGAAAAACAGGTAGATATAACTGGTTAGATAGATAGGTAGAGAGTGAGAGAGAGAGAGATACACACACTCTGTGTGTGGG
>JANHFL010004100.1:30815-49546 GCA_032468155.1 Oxyrhabdium leporinum | reverse complement strand
CCAAGTTTCAAATGTTTTTATCTTGAAACAGACATTCAGCGTCTTCCATGATTGAAATGAGAGTTTTGTTTCAAGCTTGAAACAAACCTTGACAGTTTTGAATGTTTTGTGCTGTTCTGTATGCTGTGATGACACATGTTTTCTTGCAGTTGACTTTTCCCAGATGTTGTAGCCTAGCCACTGCAGCAGGTGGGACTGATTTATTGAGCTTTGGGGGGGAGTGGTGCAGAATGTGCATAGTCTTGAATCCGATTGACATTAAGATACATACAAAGATAACAAATCAAAATAGGACAAGTATTTTCATTTAAAGCTGAAAATACTTGTCCTATTTTGATTTGTTATCTTTGTGTCACTCTATGATGCTGTGATCCGTACTTTTTAGAATACATTTCAATACAACTTTTAATGACTTCTAGAGTTTAGTTGTATTACTGGATGTACTTATGCTGTTACGTTTTACTCTTAACTCATGCAAGAATTAGGAGAAGCATTTTGTTCCTACAACATATAATTGCTTTTTCCTGGATTTGTGCAAAACTTGTATTTGATTTTGTTAATAGTAGAAACAAAACATGGATTTGTGCTTGAACCTGATTTTTGTTGGTTGTTGTTTAAATTTTTTCTTCAGATACCAAAAGAATTTCTATAGGAATTTTTTAATGTTTAAATTAAATTAAATTGTGGCCAATATTGCAGCAGGCTGGATGGCAGATAGCAATCAACATGAGTTAATATTTCAACTACTCTTATGGCCCTTGAGGAAAACAAAGAGCAAGGCAGTTCTGCTGAATTCCCATTGCTTTCTTTGATTAAATCTTCTAAATAGTGGAACATAGTCATCTCAGTTGGAATGTTTCTGTTTAGACTGTTTTGTTCCAAGCTTGAAACAAAATCTGTTTTTCATACTGCGTATATTCATATTATACACCATCCTTAAACTAGAAATTTTCAGATTGGATCATACGTTATTAAAATACAAAAAACAATAACAGTGAAAAAAAATTAAACATTTGAATCAGTTGGAAAGACCTGGGTAAACAAAATAGTGTAGTATGTATAAAACCTATTAGCTAGTTAATATTGACTCTCCCTAGTGAAGTAATGATTACAATTTGTTCAGATCATTGTATATATGAATTTACAATTTTATAATAAAATGTTTTATAGTATTCATTTGTCCTCATGCAGGAATTATTAAAATACTCAAAATTACAAGGTAATATAAGCTACATTAATTTTGTTTTAATTGTAAATTGCCTTGTACTATTAACTGTCTTGAAATACTTTTGGGTGTAAAGGTGGGTTACAAACTGCGAAAATAAATGGCACTATTTTCCCCCACCATGTAATCATTATGGTCACTATGTATAGAAAAACTTTTAGTATAGTGGTGCATTTTTTTTATCCTTAGAAGTTCTTCAGATGATTATAGTGCTTGTAGAGTGTAATAGTGGTTGGAAAAAAACTTATTTTAACTTATTGCAAATAGTCATATAATACTTTGTATATGTTTGATATATATATATATTTATACACTTGATATATATATATTTACACTTGAGTCCAGTTGCATATTAATAACACTGTTTTCAGGAAATCTAAAGTCTCCACACAGACGGACATTAAGTGCAGATACCACTAAAGTGAGTCAACTGGACAACACAGGTGATGACAGTGACTCAGCTTTTGTAGCTCAAAACGATCCTTTTACAAATGTGAGTGCTTCATTGCCTCAAAAGTTTGCCACATTGCCAAGACAGAAGAATCCATTTGAAGAAAACCCTTTATCATGGGAACAAAATGTGGGCTTATTTTCGAAACCAGCTGAAATAAAAAAAGAGAATAAGAAAGAGAAAAAGGAGAAGGTTAGTCTCTTTGAAAGAGTGACTGGAAAGAAAGAAGGCAAACGATCAGATAGACTTAGTAACGGAGGATCAGAAGGCTCCTCTGATTTGAAATCACCCAGTCCTTTTGCTGAAAGTCATCCGGACAGCTTTGATTTTGATTCCACTAATCCCTTTACTACTAACTTCAAGCCCAAAAATATGCTGCTATCTAGGTAAGTTCCATGGTTAGATGTTTTGAAGTTGATGTTTTTTATTATAATGTATTTGTTATATTTGTTCAAGGAGAACATTATTTAATTTAAAAAAATAAACATTACAGTCCTGGATTGATACTTCACTGCTGTGAAGTAACTAGCCTAGGTGGCTATTGTGGAACAATTCTGTCTGTATCAAACAGTTTTGCCATTCTATTATATAAAAGCCAGTGTACTCTTAAAATGCAGGATTATCTAACAAAGAATTAAGAACCCCTTGTGCTTTAAATGATCAAGCAAAACTTCAATGTATCCATTATTAAAAGGCTGAATATGTCTATGCAGCTGAACACAAGTATGTGTGTTTGGGGAACCCAACTACATGTTCAAGTTTTTAAATAATTGAAATGCACTTACTTCCTTAGAAGACACCTCAGTTTTGAAAGTGATTTTGAAGCATTGCACAACCTTTATAGACTCAGTGTGTCCTTTAGGTACCTGGCGCTAAATAGTAACGGACTTTATTTTTTTCCTAAAGGCAGTTTAAGTAGAGTTTAGAAATGCATCGAGAGCCATAAAATTGGCATATAATCTGTGTCATATTCTGTTATCTACACAGTAAAATTGGTATTTTAGCTATAGTTAGTATATAGGTAGTCCTTGACTTGCAATCTCAATTGAGCCCAACATTTCTGTCATTAAGCGACACAGTGAGGTTTGTCCATTTTACAAGCTTTTTTGCCACAGTTGTTAAGTGAATTACTGTAATTGTTAAGTTAGTAACATAATTGTTATGTAAACCTGGCTTCCCCATTGACTTTGTCAGAAGCTTGCAGAGGGTGATCACGTGACCCCAGGATACTGCAACTGTTATAAATACATGCCAGTTGCCAAGCATCCAAATTTTGATCACATGACCATATGATCACATGAGTATAGAAATGCTGCAATGGTTGTAAATGTGAAAAACAATCATAAATTATTTTTCAATGTGCTGTTACAATTTCAAATGGTTACTAAACAAATGGTTGTAAGTCAAAAACTACCTGTGCTAATCTATTGAAGTTAGGTGTACTAAACTAATCAAAATTTCCAGATTGACTTAAAATAAAGTTGCATATCATTTTGAAGAATAATTTTATTTATTCAATTATTTATACTGAAGTCAGTTTACTGCTATTTAGATTTGTTTTTCCACACCTCCCTTAAAGAATATCTTTGCAAGAAGTAATAACTGAATTGACTTTTTGTACACATTGAAATAGAATCTATAGCTCAAATGACTAATTCTTCAAAAAACCTACATGAGGTCATATTGTCCCTTCACAACAATAGAGTTAATGTTTTGTAATCCCAATTACACTTTTCATAGTTTTCTCTTTAAAGTTCCTTGATCACTTTCATTACAGTAGACTAATGGCACTATTCATCATAGCGCTGTCCAGGTGTTAATGAGTAGCTCTCATAGCAGTCCTGTGCACTGAATATACAGTATTTCAAAACAAATGTCAACTAAAATATTGGTTTTCCAGGATATAGATAACTCTGTGTGCAACATTTTAATAAAAAAATGTTTGTTTTTATGCTACACTACAGTAGGTTAATATACTAATGTGAAAATTTCTCAATTTACAGCACTTGACAGGTGCTAAAACAAAAGCATCTTTAATTTTAATGTGTTGTTAGGCCCTCTTTAGAGGGACTGTATAAGTTATTAACAAGGTCCTCTGAGACAGGAGACAGGTAATTAACAAGACCTAGAGAAAGAGAAATTTGGATAATTAACGAGCTCTTAGGCACTGGACACAGGGTAACAAAAATCCAGTAGTTAAAGGCGACAGGTTGTTACTAGCATGATTGAATGCCAGGTTTGTTAATGTGAATAGATAGGTGTCTCAGTGAAGTGTCTAATTAGATTATTATGTTGGTCGCATAGTCAGCCAGATGTTTAGACTGGATTTCACATTTTTATCTAAGAAGTCCTTTTCAGGCCCCTGGGATGTTGTGATATTAAATGTATTGTTAAATGTGTTTTGTCAATACTAATGGTATTCAGATGCTTTGGGATTGCACCCAAGGCACCTATTACTATTGGTACCATCTTTGCTTTCTTTTGCTACAGTTGATCCTCTTCTATTTGCAGGTCTTTGTATTTTGTGATTTTATCTTTCTCTTCTATTTTCATTGTTGTTTAGAGAGGTTTGATCATTTCTACTTTGGTTCCTTTCCAGTGTTGCTTATAATTTCTAGCTATGTATTACAAATATCGGAAGATTTCTCAGATCATCTAGTCTATCTTTCTGCTTGGTAAAGGTTCTACTAACTAAAGCATATCACACAAATGTTTGTCCAGCCTCAGCTTGAAGTTCTTTAGTGAAGGAGAACCTATCACTTCATGAGACAATCTCTTTTATTGGTTGAAGTAAAAGGGACGCCTATCTCCTGAAGGTTAATGGACCAAATCTTCCTTTATCAACTAAAATGATGTGAGACTTACTTAAACGATAGCGAAAGCTGGGAAAACCATTTAATGCAGGGGTGTCAAACTGGATTTCTTCAAGGGTCGGATCAGCATTGTAGTTCTCCTCTGTGGGCCAGCTGTGGGGGAGGGGGAGGGCAGGATGGATGCCTTCCTGCCAGCCAAAACTGTAGTCCATTTTCGGCCTGGTTTTGGTTGGCAGAATGCTGCAGGAGGCCATGGAGGGTGAAAACAAGGTACGGGGGGCTATATGCGGCCAGAGGCACCGCAGGCTGATCCCTTGATATTTCCAGGCTGGCTCCGTGGGCCGGATTTAAGCAGCCCAAGAGCTGGATCCGGCCCACGGGCCTTGAGGTTGACACCCCTGATTTAGTGCATTGGAAAAAGTAGCCACGAGTCTCCAAAAAGCTAGTTTTACAATAGATCTAACAAAATGTCATCTGGGTTATAAAGACATCAAATATTTAAGGGTTTTTTGGTAGTGAATGGAATCCTAACAGATGAGGAGAGCCCAATTAAACAATATAGCTAAACTGTGGAGTACCTGTTAGGTAATTTATATATATTCATGTATAAAAATTGAAAATTCAAAAGCATTCACAAACTTTTAAGCCTATTGTATATCTTATTTAAAAGGGATTTAATTTTATAATTTTATAATTTATATGATTATGATTTTCAGCTTTTTAAAGTATATGATGATGTTGATTATGGTGAAATATATTCTAAAATGAGTAGTAATTGAAAGACCTTGATTAAGGAACTAAATGGAAGAATAGCTAATATAATTTTGAAAATATAAGTTTTTCCCACTAGTGAAAAATCAAATCAGTAATTTGTTCAATGTTCGATGTTCTGAATTATGGCAATAGAAAAAAAGTGGTTTGAGTTGTATTTGGTAATCTACATTGATAGCTTATGTTTTGAAATGTTCTTTTGCCACTTCAAACATTTAAAAAACATTTAGGAAAAATTAAATGTCTTAATTTTCATCTGCTTTCTTTATCTTTCTGCTTCCTTTTTGTCTGACAGTCTCAGCAACATTATTTTCTTCATCTGTGAATGTTCGTATTTCTGAATACTGATGGAATTTAATGTTAAGCATACTACTTTATATCAGGCATTAATTTGTAATAGCTGCTCATGATAAACAAAGTTTCAAACAGTGTTAATATTGCCTGCTACCTTGGGATATATTTTTCCATGTTTGCAGAGTATATTCCTTGCCATTTTGTGAAAAATGTTATTCATTGTTTGATATTTCTTATGGTAATTATTGTTTACAAAAGAACTTCAGTGAAATGAACTACATAATTGCAGATGGAAGCTTAATTTAACAAAAGTAAATAATTAAGTATCTTAATTTTAGTAGAATAGATAATTTCAGTTACATTTATATAAATATAATTATATATTTTCCTTTTTCTCAAATTGTCCAGTTATTCTAGAATTGTAGCACACACGATGTTCATGTTCACATCATTTTCTCAAATATTTATTTATTACGAAGCTTTTATATACTACTATAAAATGTTTGTGTATAAATTGTATCTTCAATGTTTGTTCAATAATATGGTTTGATTTTTAAAATGGACAGTTTTATGATATTTATTTAACTTAGTTTATCTTAGCAGCATATCATCTTGATGTGTTATGTGTAATAGTCTTTTTAAGGGGAAACAGGCTCAAACTTTTGAGGAGATTGAGGGTCACATTGGGCAGTTAAGAATACAAAATGGGCAAAGACAGTTTACACATATGTCTGCTCTTGGTTTTTTAACATTTTTTTGGGAGGGGGGAGTTGGGGTAGGGGAGGAGAATCTCTTTAACTATGTAAACTTATTTCAGGCTTGTATTAGAGTTTTGTGTTTTGAAGCCTGAAATGGGAAATTGCCTTTTAGCAGTCTTACCAGAAAACAGAAGTGTGTTTGGGAGAAACTCTAGAAACAACAACACAAAAAAAGTAAAGTTTTGGACATCATGTTGCTTAGGAGAAAAACGTTGGAATACATTTTGAGATATGGGCAATCATAGCTTTTAGGAAATATTGGCATATAAGATAATTGTAATATTTTTCCAGTGTTTTGATTTTGGAAGCCTGATCATTTTGGGGTAATTAACTCAAGTTTTTAAAATATAAAGCCAAGCAACACTCACATGAAAGCATACTGCTATTCTTGTAACCTAGTTTGCTTAAAATATTGTTCACATAGGTTTGCTTCCGCTATACCCATACTGTTTCTATTTTCTCCAGAAAATAGAAATAACCTCCAGAAATACTTAGAAGAAAGTTTATTTCTGTTTTCAGTTCTGCCCACTTTAGATACTGTAAACCAATAGCAGATATCTCCGTTAGCAGCCTGAATATCTACAGCTCCTACAACAAAAATATCGTTTTGAGAGAATTAAAAATGATACAAGTTACCTTTTTTCTAGTTTCTAACAAATTATATTTTGTTATTTAGAATTAATAATGATTTGAATTCATGGAAATTAGAAACATCAACTTTCTAACTGCTAGGGATAAATGACTTTTTCCTTCATTCTTCATTTGAAGACAGGGACATATTGTTTCTTCAAAGAAGAAAACAGCATACATTGTTGAATCAGTACCTATGGGATCATTGCACTGATAACCTTAGGCTTATGAAGAGATTTTATTCTACTTTCTTTGGACTTTCTCTTCCTCTCTGATAATACCTTAGCAAATTCTTCTGGAAGGAAAACTAATATCCTCATCCCCATCCTAACTATATTCTTGCTACATGGATACAAAGCCCCAAAGGGGCAACCATTATAATTTTTTTAGGACAGCTACCCCTTTCATTGAAAACCTGGTATAAACTAGTTCAGCCAATTTTCATATAGCATTTATTCTAGATACAGAAGGGCCAATGTGTTTTAGTGTCATTAAAGTTGTAATAGGGTCAGCCAACCCTGAATTTATCCATGCTTAGTATATATGTTTACATTAATAGAAATTTTAACAGCCAGATTGTTTTTTACGATGTATAGTATTTGCATATAATGTAGATATAATTTATTGCTTCTTACTATGACTTAATAATAAAGAAAAGTGTGTTTGTTTTGTAACCAGAATGGTAGAACATTATTACCATGCATGGTCAATTTTCTAGAGCTCACGTATGGTCTGATAATGTTTTTTAAAGTGTTTGAAACCTATTATTGCATACAGCTCTCGAAGACATCCAATCTTTCTGGACTTTCTGTTTGCTGCACATGTTAAATATTGACACATGTTAACTTTTAAAAAGATAGTGCTGTTTAGAAAAAGATGTTTGATTTTCAAAAATCTGGGGGAAGGATGATGTATGGAAAAAAAGAGCAACCATTATTTTGAGATATCCATTGCTTCTAAATATTTATTATATAATATATATTTTTATTACTTCCATAGTCTTAATGTGAATTCCAAAAAGTCTGAAGAATTTCAAAAAACAATGGTAAGTAACTACTTGATTGATGTTCCATTTGATATTTGAGATCAAGGATATTCACTGTTTAAAGCTTTGTTATTTAAAACTGTGTTGTTTTTAGCTGACTGATTGAACCCTAATTTAATAGTACAAATGTGCAGATTTTCTTTCCTGAATTAATCCAGAACCCTATCTAGTCCAATATGTTTATTTCCTTCTTGAAATTGACAATTCAGAAACAAGTTGTCTTTTGTTGATTGTTTTGACATAATATATATTACCCACAATAGATGTGGTTAATAATTTAAAGGTATAAATAGCCTGTTCTTCATGAATGTGTGGTAAGTGGTTTCATATTAAAAGTTTGGGTGAAAAGCAGAATCATGCAGTCTAATCCCATACCTCATATGCCTAAGAAGGGATTCTGCATGCATACTTATGTGTTTTCTTAAACTTTTAAGTACGCAGGGAATTTCAATTGACTTAAACTTCCTAACATAAAAAGGGTGCACAGTATGAATTTGTACTGGTATAAATATAGACTGTTTCTCACACTGTTTGAATATGTGAGTGGGTCATATGACTGACTTGCAAAGACAGAGTGCTTTTCTCTTATATTTAAGATGGGCAACCTTTTAATGGTTGGAGGCGGCACTTTTTTCTAGAAGCAAAGGCTATAGTGGATGGAACAATGATGGACAATAGAAACAACCAAATACCACATTTGGCTGAGGGTAGGGTTTAATCACTTTCCCTTTTTTGTTTAGGGGAGAGTTTCACTTCTCTTAAGATTGTTTTTATACTTTTTAAAATAATCTCCTGCCTTAAAATGGGAATAAATTGTTTTATCAGTACTAAGCGTTTGCGGTATATGATGTTATGGCAGCTAGAAAAAAAATGCTCAAGGGTCATAGCTGCCTATCCTTACTCTATGTTAAAAAAAAAATCTAACTTTATTTATGTTGCTGTATATTTCTCCCCAGTTTCTTGCTTTCTAATCTGAAGAGATTAACCCCCCTCAGCCTCTATTTATATTGAATGGATTCATACATTTTCAACTATATTACCTGTTGTTTTTCACCTTGGATATGTATTTTTAATTGGGTGACTAAATACATAATAATACTTTTTCACATAGGCCTGTCAGTTTGGTGGAAATATGAACTTTTATTTATTAAATTCATTGGAATATATATTTTAAGAAGGAAATATATTGGAAGGTAACAGAAATACTGGAAGATGACAGTGCATGAGGACTTTTGAACCTAAGTTTCCTAATCCCTTTTCATCCTTTTGCTTTTTGTTTATTCGAAGATAATATACTCAATTATTATTTGCTAAATCCAAGTCCTATGGGTCTTTTTAAGTGGTTTAGGAAAGTTAATCCAAATGTGAATTCTAGATTGATTAATAAATATTACAAGATGATAATCAAGAAACATTTATTTATTTATTAATTAAAAATAAACTCAATCATAAAAGACTCCCAGTAGGGCACAAAGAGCAACAGCGACAAACCAGAATGAAAAAAGAAAATGTAATTTAGAATTACTGAAAAAAAAAATTGCAGGTAGCACTCACTTTGCAACCCAATTGAGACTGAAATTTCCCTCTCTGATGTGGTAATTAGGCGAAGCAGCATTGGTGACAACAGTTTTGGTAGTCCGTTTTGCTGTCACTAAGCCAGGACTGTGCTATAGTTAGGCAAGGCTTTCACACTTTTCCTACCCTGCCATTCATCCCTTTCTCTCCCCAACATTTCTACTCTTTTGACCTCACTGCACTCTGCCACCTCCACTGCTCTTGCCAACCTGGGCATTTGTACCTTATCAGCAATGGGAGGAAGAAGACAACAGACTGACTCAAGTCAGAGATTGGGAAAGGAGATAGATGGCTAAGGAAGTTGAAACATGGCTTGTATTTGTAAATGTGGGCAGGTTGCCTGAATTTTGTGATTATTGTGATCAACAGTCATCATATTTTTGAATAGTCACTGAATGAATGGTTAAACAAAGACTACTTGTGCATATCAAAAACATCTCTCTTTGAGGAATCCCACTCAAAAAGGCCACAAGAGATAGAGCAACCCTAAAGATGTTGGTCATGCTGTTCCACTGAAAGGAATTCTTACAGAGAATAATTGCGTTCAGGGCTTGTCCAATTATACTTAAGTGCAATTTGTCAGCCAATTATGAATCCATCTGATGGTGATGCTGTCTGTCCCACATTTTTCTATCTTACCAAGAAGTAGGTTATCAAATGCATTGCTAGACATTTGATATTTGACAAATCTTATTGCATTCTTTGACAAAGTGATTAAATTAGTGGATCAGCAAAATTCTATGGACATAGTATACTTGGCCTTCAGTAAGGCATTTGACAAAGTGGACCATGGTAAGATAAAAAATGTGGGATAGACAGCATCACCACCAGATGGATTCTTAACTGGTTGACAAATTATACTCAATATGTAGTCCTCAATGGAACTACATCTACATGGGGAGAAGTATGCAGTGGAGTACCCCAAGGTCCAGTACTCGTCAACATCTTCATAAATGATATATATGAGGAGCTAGAGGGAACACATCAAATTTTCAGACAACACAAACCTAGAAAGAATAGCCAACACTTTAGAAGGTAGGTTCAAGATCCAGAAGGATCTAGATAGACTTGAACCTTTGACCCTAGTCAATAAATTGCAATTTGGTGGTGAGAAAAATAAGGTTTTACATTTAGGCAAGAAAAACCAAATTCACAGGTACAGAATAAGTGGTACCTGGTTCAACAGCAGTAACTGTGACAGGGATCTAGGAGTCCTAGTGGACAACCACTTAAGCCAGCAGGGTGTTGCAGCTGCCAAAAAAGCGAATGCGGTCGTAGAATAGCATCAAGATCACATGAAGTATTAATGCCGCTATATACTGTTTTAGTAAGAGCGTATCTGGAACACTGCGTCCAATTTTGGTCAGTGCAATACAAAAAAGATATTGAAACTCTAAAAAGTACAGATAAGAGCAATAAAGATGATTAGAGGGCTGGAGGCTAAAATATATGATGAACAGTTGCAGGAACTCAGTATTTTTAGTCTAACGAAGAGAACAACTAAGGTTGACATGATAGCAGTGTTGCAATATTTGAAGGACTGACACAAAGAAGAGGGAGAGAAAGCACATGAGGGCAATACAAAGAATAACAGATCAAAACTTATCAAAGAGAGCTCTAAGCTAGAACTAAGATGAAACCTCATGACAGTTGCAACAATTAATCAGTGGAATGAGTTGCCTTCAAAAATTGTGGCTGTACCATCACTGGAGGTTTTTAAGAAGAGATTGGACAGCCATTTGCCCAGATTGGTACAGGATCTCCTGCTTGATCAGGGGGTTACAGCCCTCCAAGGTCCCTTGCAACTCAGTTATTCTGTTATTTTTCAATAACAGTAAAAATGGGAACTTTCACTAGGCATTCTCTATTCATTTGCATTTGGGGAACACAGTATATTTGGAATAGGTGGTGATATAGATACTTAAGCTGTGAGGTACATAGGATTTTATAGGAAATAATCAGCATACTGAATTTCACTCAGAAAAAGCCTGGTATTTAATATGTCTCCTGTAGCATGTTGTCACAAGACAGTAACAAAATGGTCTTGTAAGAGATAGGCTACTGTACTTTATACTAGTTGAAATTTCTGGGTGCTCTTTTAAGACTGTAAAGCAGTCTGTAGCAATAAGGGAATTGATAATGGCATGAGTGACCAACTTTAGTGCCCGTGTACTAGCTGATCAGGCTTCTACCTATAGACTCTTATGAACTTTATATAATTATAATAAACCTTATAAATCATCATGAAAACTAATAAAAAGGTTCTTAAATGCTAGATCTATTTCAAGTGTATATTCATTTCATCTGAAGAGTCAGAAGAAGAATAAATGTAGCACTAACTTAACAATCTTAAAAAAATCTTCTTCAGTTCAAACATGGTAATATTATAGCCTTTTCTACAATAACTATAGATTTGTTTTTCCCTTGTTTAAAGAGAATGCTATTCGTCCAGACTGGGCTGAAGCTGTCACTAATTTTAGAATCAGTTTATTAGATTTGGTATTTATTTAGGAAGAGCTCAATTGAACTCATTGAGCTACCACATTTATCTTTAGTAAGCCTGCATAACAAATGTTACTATTTACCCAATATTTCAAAGCTTTTTATGTCTGTGCTTCTATATCGTTATTCAGAACAATATAATAAATTTCTTAAAAAAAACTATTTTACTTTTGAAGTCCAAATTATGGGAATACAATGTCTGGAAGGCACTTTTCAGGAAATTTAAAACATAACTATTTTAAGAATTCAAATAATACAACTTAACTATTCAATATTAAACTTAACAAATAAGTTTGAAGTAATTTAAATAGTGTTCTTTCGATGACTTACATTGTGGTTTTCCCCTGGGAAATGGTATTTGTTTTGTTTCATTAGAACCATCACCTGTGACTGAATGAGAGGTAACCCATTGAAAAGAAAGCCCAATTAAAAAGGCAAAAGGAGAATGGAAAAGTAAAACAAGAGATGTGAAAGTGGTTTCAATTATATTCCCAAAACAAAGCTCATTAGAATAAACAAATGATCAAAGAATGCCAAGTTCAAATGTTATCTTTGCTTTTTCCAGCAGCAGCTATCAGTTTGTACCCAAATAATACTTGATTATCAGTCTTTCTCTATACGCTTCCTAGCTTGAAACTGTGGAGTTTTTCTCCTATTCTTTATTGAATTTGATATCAGTATTGTTGGGAAATGGCATAGAATATTTATTTTTAGTTAATTTGTCCTCGTTTACTGAACATGTGTTTCCATTTAAGATAGTAAAATCATACTGATCTCAGTCACTACATTAGTTGTGTAGACAGTTGTTTTACTTGAAACTATGCATATGTTTTGATCTAAATGATCAGAAATGAACAAAATTTAATATATTCAACCATCTGTGGTATATAATTAAAATGGTATCTCTTCTGCCAACTGTTATAAAGTTGGAAACAGGGGAAAAATGATTATCTGAAATATGAACAGATTTTTTAAAAGTGCAAATGAATATATACATACAGAATTTTTATTTATATAATTCAGAGATACAAAAAGTATGGATCACCATTTCTTTTAGATTTTGGAAACTATGTCTATGATACTGTAAACTTCTCCCAGTCATAAGTATCTATAAAGTTGCAGGAGATATAGACAGTATTTTGAGATGATTTCTAAAAGCAGATGAGATATAAACATAAATAAGGCACTCTTTTTATTTTCTATTAATGATCAGGAGCTCAAAAAAAAAGACTTGATTGATTTGCAGCATTGTCTCCCTCAGTCACCCATTCTAGTTAGCTTTATTTCAACTTTCCACTTGCGTATTTTAATGATATGTAGGATAGGTGCCAAACTAAATAGAAGTAATTTAAATGAAAGGGATTGAAACTTAATTATTGAGCATTTGATGTAGTTTAGCTCCCTAAATCACTAGGGAGTTTTGGTATTATTTTTTATGATCTTATTCAGATATAAACAAAAAGCTTCCCATTTGTTACCAGAGATGAAAAACTGATTTAAAGGCTACATGGTAAGTAGTTAAATATCTCACATTCATAGCAGAAATTCTGGTTTTTACTAGTAGACAAGTTGAGGAATTTGCTTTTATGCTGACATCATAAAATGTTTTTATTTGTAGACAACAAAAAATACAATTTCATTTGAGAAGCAGTGTATAATAATCTGTTTTTAGTGTAATGTTTTAGTCAGTTCAATAAACTCTTTATTAAAATTTAATTATATTGATACAATGGAGCTTAATTTTGAATGGACGCAAATGCATATGCATAGTAAATGAAGTAATCTATGCATAACCAATAGTTTTTTATTTATTCATTAATCAAATTTATATAGCCTTTCAAGAAGTTTCTCTGGGCAGCATTTAATAATTAAATATAAACAACACACATATAAAATAATCATTATAACAATATACAAATTAGCATTAAAATTAAATACTTAAACACTTACATAAACATCTCCTTTATTCTTCCATTTTTTGAAAAAAAAAATAAAATTCTGTATGTATGACCAGCCATATAAGACAAATTTCAGAGATTATTTTTTACTAAGTGTTGCATTGCAATATTGATAGTTTGTCGCTATCCTTAAATTTAGATATTACAGTCAACTTTGGTCAATCGGGAAGAGAAACCTATATACTCACAGAGTCATTAATCCCACTGAAATATGAATCTTGCAAATATTCTGATTTTTTTATTACGACTCTGATAGGACTAGAAAATGTACTTAGACAAACAATGCTTTAGAAGTACATAAATCTTTGTACCTTTAGGATTCAGTTCTGAAAGAAAGGCAGTTCAAACTTCAATTTTTAGATATGTCTTGAATAAACAATTCCATTTCCTACAATACCAGGATAGGCAAAGATTGGAGCATAAAATTGTACAGATAAGGTATACAAAATGGAACAAGGGAGAATTTGCATACTCTTTCATTAGGTTACAGAATTAGAACATATTGTCAGATTGTAATGATGTTTAAAACATTAAGGTGGGTTTGGTCAGAGATGTTTGCTTTTTTCCAAATTGAATGGAAATTTTCCAGTCATGTTCATTCATCAGGTAGCAGTCTAAATGCTTCAAATACATATCTGGAATCTTGCAAATGTTCTTCCAGTTTTGTATATTAGAAAGTAATTGTGTATATCTAAATGTTTCACATTATTTTAAATGCCATTTTAAATCTATACCTATATGCCTGTATCTGTCTATTAGTGTGAAAGTTTCAAAAACGCAGAATAATTCATTGATAGTTATATTTGATGAGCTCAACTTTAGTTGATTATTTGAATGTATTAAGTGTCACCCAAATAAATAAGCAACAGAGAACATTTTTATATCATAGATTTTACCTCATATATGAAGTAATACTTTCAATTTCATTCATTCAGTTACAGATTTTTGGATGATAGTGTGGTTTCTGTGAATGTGAATTAGCCCCAACTTGCTGTTTAAATATAGAAAGAGATAGATATGAGCAAATCTTAAAATAGAGCCGGAATTCATTAAAAAGAAGCATGTAGCATTATCTCACTTTTGGGAAGCAACCAAGAAATGTTTTTGAGTCATGTCTATTATCCATTTTAATGATATTGGGTTCTTTTCAAATATAGACTAGTTGCCTTGCATCATCATCTGCCAGGAAAGTGGGAAATGGTCCAGAGAAATGTTCACTTAATAACACTGCACTGTGGATCCCAGATGGAGGCCTCTTTCACTTAGATCTCAATTACAATCTGCTCCTGCTTTTGCTGCAGACCAACAGTGAGAAATGGAAAAAATGGTGATCCATAAATTCCTTAGTATTTGTATTTTCCTGCAACTTTCTTATTGAACGTCCGCCAGAATTTATCAGCTGAACCATTCTGACATAGTTACAGGATTTACCCAGAATTCTCTGGGTTGTTTTATTTATTTATTTGTTGCTTTTGTGTGTGTATTTGTGTCCCAATTTTCAAATAACTAGCTATTCACATATAACAAAAGAGAGAGGGAGGGAGGGAGGAGAGAGAGAGAGAGAGAGAGAGAGAGAGAGAGAGAGAGAGAGAGAGAGAGAGAGAGAGAGAGAGAGAGAGAGAGAGACCCTGTCATTAGGTTTACAAAATAGAAAAAGCAAGATATGCAAGCAAAGGGAGTGGATGAGATCAGTTCTTCAAGGCCAGAACAAAGTGATAAACTAAACCCAGGATTTGTAACCAGCTGGGCAAGCCTAATCTTCATTCCTCTAATTCTTTCTTGAATGGCAATTAATTATTCCCGTTTCTTTCACTTTTCCCCTTTTCTGGCTCAAGTCTACAGGTTGTTGCAGCTAAGGGTTTCTATCTACATAAAAAGATATAGCTGTTCTTTTCCTGGCTTATGAATATAGTAAGCCTTATCGTTCCAGTACTTCATAGTCATAACTGTTGACCTAGATCCTTAATTGATAGCAGAAACTACAGTATGTTCCTTTTGCTTGTTTACTTGTATCAGGGCTAGTTTTTTCCATACCATTGGCCAATTGTACAAATCAGAATTTGGCTTAAACAGATTTTTTTTGGAATAGCAATTTTGATAGAAACAATAGAAATATACCAAATCTTATAATTCTTGATGTCCAGTGGCTGATTTGAGAAAATGTATGAAACAGTTGTTGCCTCCTGTTACTTATAAACAACATTACAGCTTTTAGTGAGGAACAAATAAAATAGCTTTCCTGATTTGTTCGTGCTTGCTTACATGGAATTTTGTACACAGAAAGACACATATAGTGAATAGTTCTGAAATTGTGTGGTTAAAATTGGCTGTGATGTAGAAATGTTATCTGCAGCTTCCACATGGTAGTAATATAAGTATCCTTGGTTTTTACCAATCCATATGACATATAGGACACATTTACTAAACGATGTCTGCATTTCTTTAGAAATGGGGTTCTAATTATTAATTAATTCATGAAGTTTGTGACCAAAGTACATCACCATGTACAGTGCTATATAGGCTATGCTATGATAATAGAGTTAGAGCAGTGTTGAAATGACGTGATACGGAGAAGCTGGGTTAAATACAAGTAATCCTTAACTTATGATCACTTGTTTAACAAAGTGACAGCACTGGAAAAAGTATCTAATGACTGGCCCTTGCACTTAAGAACATTGCAGTATGCCCACAGTCATGTGAACAGAATTTGGGCACTGGGCAATTTACCTGTGTTTATGAAGTTTGCAGACTCTTGAGGTCACAAACCCATTTGCGACCTCCTCAGTGGCTTCCGACAAGCAAAACCAACGGGGGAAGCCACATTTGCTTATAAACTGTGTAAAAATGGTGATAAAATTGGGTATGAATCACTTAAGGACCACATCGCTTAATGACAGAGGTTCCGGTCCCAACTTGTGAATTACCTGTAAGCTCTTTGTTACACTATTTTAAAAACTTGTTATATCTTCAGGACAGAAATGGGTCTTGATGTATTTGCAGTATTTATGCAGAGGTGTTTGTCATAGGTGCATTTCTTTGCTCCTCTTTATTTAAATGTGCTTCTACAATGCATATGAATTATATGGAGAAACTTTTGTGAGGCCTCTGATTCACATTTTTCTATTAAGACAATCCTTCTAGTTCTGTCATCTTAAAAATTGTTTTTTATTCTAGGATGGAAATTCTTTTGATGCTACAACAGGATATCATAATCTTACATTTGAAGAGGTCTTACAGGAGTTGATGAAACACAAAGAACAACTGAAGAAGAAAGATACCCACATTCGTGAACTTGAGGATTATATTGACAATCTTTTAGTACGAGTAATGGAAGAAACTCCAAGTATTCTACGAGTGCCATATGAACCTTCTCGGCGAGCTGGCAAATTTTCAAAAACCTAAGCTAATGCCAACACTCCTTGGTATTAATTAAAAGGATGGATTGCTTAGTCCAGTGTTTTGATATTGTAAATTTTGTATTCATGCTTTGTCCTAAAAGCATTTGACTCCAAATTTACGTTAGTATTAGTTCTTGAATCTGTATATAAACTCCAGGTTTTGTAAGGTAAGATGTAAACTCCTTTTGCTGCAAAACATTCCTTTACCTTTAACATGTACATCCAGGTATGCTTTATTTTCAAAATGTTATGGTTAGGTTGGATAATCCTGTACAATAGTCATCTAATATACATACTTGAATATTTATTTTGCACATCAATCAAACACTTTGGAGTTTTGCAGCATGCTGCCAGAATGAATGTGCATAGTCAGAATGTGTTTTGCAGCTCTTAATATGAAGGAAAATGTGATGTACTTTAGGAATCACTACGAAATGAGGCGATAATACATTTTTGCCTGAGGAGATGAACAGTATTGATCCTTAATGTAGAGCTTGAAACAATTACATTTGTGCTCTTGAAGAAATGTGAGCTTTTCAAATGGCAAATTTGATAATCTATATGGATGGAACAGAACTTAATATATAAAGGTAGAACATGCCATTTTAAGCATGCATATTTTAAAAAAAGAGAAATAAAGCAGAAGAAACTAGTGGATAATACCTCATTTGTTTAGACTATAAGAAGTATGGGGAGAAAAGTTGACAGAAACATTCTAAATATTAATATGTCAGCCAATCTATACATGTGTGTTTAGGAGCTTGTCTGTATACACATATGCATCATTTGGATTCTGCAATATTTGAGACAAGAGATTGAGATTAACTTGCTTGTTTTCTCCAATATAGGAAATTATTTTTGAAAATTGATTGCAATTATTTCAGTACTGTATTCTGTGTCAGAGTCAAATATTGTCCTCTATTAAAGAGCGATGGACATAGTGACTCAGCATGTCTCCGACTAAATAAATTTATGTGCATTGTTGTGCAACTATTTCATAGTGGTAAATGCAATTCTAATGGAAAATATTGCCATACAGAAAATATTGTTTACTATATTGTAATCAAAAAGTTATTCCTTTATTTTATAAAAATTCAGGCAGAATGATTACTAGTATGAAGTGCAAATAGGCTTAGACATAAGGAGGATGCAGTGTTGGGAAGAATGAAATGATGTTTTTCTTTAATTTTCTTCTTGATTGTGTAATGCACATTTTTTTTCATACGCAAACATATTAAGGATTTCTATGGACAAGAATGGAAAATATTTTCCCTTTTTCAGAGTAATAATAAATTTAATTCAGAAAGTTTT
>JANHFL010004100.1:13332-30779 GCA_032468155.1 Oxyrhabdium leporinum | reverse complement strand
CTTTTGTAACTAAAATAGGTTAGTGTATTATCAGAAGGAGCAAGAATTACTTTCCTTACCCACATTAAGCAGCATATTGTGTCATGAACAGAGATCCCATTTGGATTATTAGACTTTGGTTTATTTTTCGATATGGTTTGGAATAAATAAGTGAAACTTATTAAGTGGAGATAGTTTGCATACATTTTTCCTCTATAATTCAAATAAAGTACAAATCCTAAGCTATGCTTTATTTGTTAATGTTAACTTGTGCATTTAAAATAGGTGTTTATTTTCATAGTTTCTATAGAATATATTTTAAAAATCAGTTGGTGATTGAAAGCTTTTAGATGTTGCATAGTAACACATTCAATAACTTCCACTTACATTATTTAAATTCTTGGGCCATTGACATTTAATTTGAGATTCCATTATATTATTAGGTCCTTCCTACATGTGTTCTTCAAATATACCAGATGAATGTAAATCACTTTATATGTTGGAATTTTTAATATTTAATTTTTTAAAACTTTTTAAGTTTTCAAATTAACTTGGTTAATCTTAACGGGAAATATTAACAGGCTGGAGTATAAAGTTTAATTCTTGGAATTAAAATAAAGTTAAGCTTTATGAAGGGTTTTGTTTTTTGTTTTGCTTAAATTTTTTACTTTTAATTTCTGCTTGATACAAAATGAATTAAATGATACTTTACATTTACAATAGTTAATTATAAAAATCACAAAAGGCAGGTATATTAAAAGACATCATAAAATATATTCAATGCAATGTATATAAATAGCAACTCTTTATAATTTATATATTAAATGGCTTATATATTTATTAATATAATTTAAATACTGCTTTGTGATCAACTTCTTAAATATTAATTTCTTTAGGTACATAATAACTGAAACTTCAAAAGAGGTACAATGCTTCCTTTTATAAATGTTTTACAGAAGCAAGCACAAAGTACCAGCTATAATATAAATTAGCAGGGACTGCCTTTGAAACCATAATTGTTGCGTCTATGTCTCTTTAACAGTATAGAAGGCAATTTTGCTTTAAATATGATGTTGGTGAAATCACAGCCAGTATATGTGTTTTCAGAGCTTATTATTCTCTACAAAGCATATAATTCAAACAGAATGCTGCCTCCAAGAATGTTCCATACAAAATAAATTCTGAAGCATTGTTTAAAATCAAATTATATCTATCGAAATTACCTGATGGTAATATTGGGAAAGCATATATTTCACACACTCTTGTGATACCTTGCATGAACATTAATTTGAGCTTAATTACCATTTCTCATTGAATATAGAATTATCCATAGATTATAGTTGGCTAATCTATTGTTGTTGGCCTTAAATCAAGGGCTATTTGTAATGGTCCAGCTATGAAAACATTGCCTGTATTTTGTAGGCTTTTTCAATTGAAATAATAATCTCTGTTAAGCATTTTAATGACTTCTTCCCTTCTGCCTCCATTAAACCTTTTGCTAAGATTCTTAAAAGAGATCAAATGTATATCTTAAAGTTATTGCTGCACTGAATATTATTAACAATGTAAAATGGCTATCTATCCAAAGGCCTGCGCACAAGTTGTGCATTTATAGAGTGTTAGGAATGCAAATACATGTATTTGAAAATGTGTTTTAAATATGTTAATTTCCTCCTGATTTCAAAGCAACTGAAGAAAGGCCACAGCATTGATAGGAAGAAAAAGGCAGTATTAGTTCCGTTAAACTGTTTCTCCTTCCAGTATTCTAAACATGAGATACCTTCCCGATTACCCTTTTTATGAATGCTCATTATAGTTCTAGATTTCATTACTGTTACTAAAAGTTTTTAGTATGCAATTGCTATAGCACTTTATCTTTTTTTAAATTTTAAATTTTTTAAAATAATTTTATGACTGGTTTAACATTATCATACCCTAAAGATTGTTAGCCCAATTAAATCTTCTAAACCAAGTATCAAAAGAATCTCAAGTACGTATATTTCAGTTTATCATGAATGGTCTGATTCATTCAGCATGGATGATTCCAGTTTTTATATATTACTGTGATAAAATGCATAAACCTGTATAGCCATATATTAAATCCCCACACAGGTATTGCACAAAGTAAAGTTCAGCTTTTTTGTTGAACTACGATTTTCCTCCACAAAATGAAAAGTCATGATGTAAGTTGCGCCTACATGTGTAGAATGTGAAAATGCATGAACCATCAGTTTTGTTGCATTTGTAGTCTTCAACACTTTTTAAAAATCAAAATTGTAATCCTAAATTTTAGATTTGTCCCAGTGGTTGCTGCATGTTAAGCACTAATAAAATGCCACTGTGTACTCCAGTCACTTGTGTCGTCATCATTTTAATGTATTCAATATATGCTATCGTTTGCTCTGCCATACCAAATTAGTAGATAAAATGTATTCCATGCAATAAGATTTAAAAATTCCAATTAATTGGTCAGTGCCTGGTAAACCCCTGCAACAAGGGAAAAGCTAGGTACTGGACTCAGTGGTTCCTGAGCAGCCTCATTCTGAAGGTGGATCCCAGTTGGCACCATGATTGACAGAACACCCCCCCCACACACACACAGAGCCTCAGTAGAGAAAGACAAAAAAGCAGAACTGAATAAACATGGTTATATTCTCACATTAGTTGATAAGAGTGGTAAAGTGGGCTCACTGTTATTGTATCAGTTACTTGTCCTGCGGTCTTGTTTAGGTTTAGGCCTTTCTTTTGGAGAGGAGTCATTTAAGTTGGCTGCTAAAATCAGTTTGCATAATACTTTGCTGACAGAGAAGTGCCACAATGTAGACCTATCAGAATTGGTGGGGTGGTGGTGGTGACTAGGGCATTGCCCACCCATATTATTAGGATTCTCTTTGTATGGTTGACTTCCAAGGAAGTAGAGGGGGGGAGGTCTTCTGCCATATATAAATACTTCGGATCCCTGGCTTTTGTAAGGAGTGAATGGGGAAGTGATCACTTGGATCCATGAGATTGATAATTCCTGTCTGTGTGAGGGGAGTTGCCTACAGTTAAGCAATAGATTGTGGTATATTCTCTGAAAATGCCATCTCTGTATCCTTTCCTAAATTACTATTGGGTAGTCTCCAAACTTCTCCTTTGGGGACGTGAATGGAATTGATACACCTCTCTTGCTCCTCTTAGATCTCTTGTAGTTTTCTGATAGCATTGTCCATAGTAATTTACTGGACTATCTTTGGGAATCGGGAAGATGAAACACTGCCTTACAGTGGCTCTTCTCCTTCCTAAGAAGATGGTCTGTAGTTATGGGGAAAGAATGGTCAACCCAGTGGCCTCTGATATATAGGATACCTGTGAAGAGTAAGAGGTTGATCTTGAGAGGGGGAAGATCAGATAGAGGCAACAAGGAAATAAACATTGCAGAAGCCCAGGTTAAGGTTTGGCAGGGAGAGAGGGAGTGGTAGAAGTATCCCAAATTCACATGAAGATAGAAGGACAAGCACATTCTGACTTGCAAAATTCTGTTACAATAGCCAATCTTAATCAAACTTAAAATAGTTTTAGAAACACCTGGTATCTGTTTCTTGGTGTAGTCTATCTTTAGGTTTACATCTGGAACTGCTCACCCCATGCATTTAACATCTATGTCAAACCAGTGGGGAAGGTACAATAGTTTGAGCTATATTATTATCAGTATGCTAATAATAGCAACCAGATATGCATCAGTTTCCTGAGCTGTAGAAATATTCTGTTGATGTTCTTTCCCAGTGTATGGAGGCTGTGACAGTCTGGAGTGGATAGACCTGGTTGAAGTCAAATCCAAGCAAGGTGGACTTGCTATTCTTTCAACAATCAGAGCCTGGTGAACAAATCTTTCTCAGCCTAAGACAGCTAGATGTTTTACAAAGTGGGACTTGGTTCTCTGAAGACTAATTTGAATATACTTGCTTCTAATTATCGCTAAGAGAGTCCACCTCGAGCAGATGGGCTGGCTGATCCTTCACTGACATCACCTTTATAGAAGAGATAGTTACCATTACTGCTTATGTGGTTGATTGTTACAATATATTTGTTTGTAAGCCCCTATAGGCTTCAGAAAAGCCAAGAGAGGTGTTTTATATTATCCAGTCAGAACTGTAAGCACGTTACAAATTGTGCTTTTATCTGTACAGTGCTAAATGCAGCAAATTCAGTTCTAACCCATAATTATCAATCTATGCTTCTTTTAAAAATAATCTTACATCAAAAACTTTAGTTATTCCATCACTTATGTGAAATTGATTTAAATAACTTCTATGTGACTGACAAAAAAATCTGCAGCTGAATTCCTGAAGCAAAGGCATGGCATGGAAATAATATCCCAATAGAGAAAAGCTCGTTTTATATAATTTAAAAAATGTTTTATTGATGAAAGGAATTGTTTGCATATGAGCAAATTGGTTTTCAACTGGAAAATGAAATTACTCACATGCTCACTATTGATAGGTTAAATATACTAATAGATAACCCTTCATCAATTAGACACTAGAGAAGTTTCTTATAGTACATTTCATAATTTTCACCCAAACAGTCAGCCAAAACTATTGGAACAGAGTTATAGAACAGAGCTCCCTTATATTCTTATTATTTCAGATTTCAATGGCTTTGTAACAGCTGGTTACAGATGTTGACCTTCCTTAGATCGCTGCATGAAGCTTACAGGTGCATTATTTTACAAGGTTAGTATACAATAACTTTGTTTCAATATATTTTTATATTGACCGTATGTATGTTGGCAATAGAAGAGAGTCATAACAAATCAGCAAAAGTATGTTTAAAACTGCATCACAAACTTGATATAATGATATATGTGATTTTATGCAATTTTACATATACGCATAATTCAATGATGTTTCTGAATAATAAAACAAGTTATCTGACTCTTATAATTGTCAGATCTTCAGTTTAATCACTTTTAAAAATAAAGAATGTGATCACTTTAGAGAACATTTAGTCAATTTCCAATTGTGCAAAGACAGAAGCATTTTCATTTAGCAGAGATTGATTTGAATTCATTTTCTCAGCTTAAGATACCTACCTGTGTGTACTTAGCTATGGTTCTGCTTAATTAAAAACCATTGTACTCTGATTTTCAATGCAAGATGGTAGGAAGTTTAGCAGATGGATTCTTAACTAAGACACAGCCCATAAGACATATGCCTGGGGCAAATGCATTGCTTCAGCCTGCTGTCACCTCAGTTTTTGAGATTTCTAGGACACTTTTCTAAACCTTTAGGGATTAGACTCACCAGTATCAGCAGGCAGTGTCTTATGAAATCTGGTGACATAGGCTGAATGTGGCAGGCCAGATTGCCTCTATTGTTGCCCCATGTAGGTGCCTGCCGCATAGTGCCAATAGCTTTAACAAGGAAAAACATTGCAATGTGTCATGTCACCTCCTCCTAAATGATTGCTGCTGGCCTTGTTAAGGTGTTGTGGGCCTCATTTTCAGATCTCTGTGGTTTCCATTAGAAATTCCTTGAAAATTAACTCCCCGGGACACCTTTAGAAGTAACTTCAAAGGTCTCATTTTAATGAGTATCATGCCATTCTATAAACGTTCCCAACAACGGCATTAGAAAAGCCAATATTCCCCTTGTTCTCTATGGCGGCATCAATGACTTAACTACACAGCAACACTAAATATAAAATAAGAACTGCTTCAACCAGATGTGGACTTGACCAACTACCCATAGTTTGTAATCATTGTAGTTGCAACAGCAGCAGTTTTAATTAATTTTATAACTAAGGCAGCACAATTAAGAATCTAATAATCAATACAATTCACAAGAGAAATTCCTGCTTTCAAAGGCAGTATATTGTGAGGCAATCAAAATAGTTTCCAGTGGTTTGAGACAAAGATTTCTCATCCTTACTCTATTTCTTAAAAAAATACCTGCCAATACAAATTTTTAAAAAGTCATACAAAAGAATGCAACAATAATTATCTAAATAACCCTAAATATTTATATTATGTAGCAAAAAGCTGTACAGAACTATTAATATAGAAACATGTGTGTTGTTTGAATGCCAGCTTGCTCATGCTGATAGAGGAAACACAAAGGAAACCCTGCTAGATCATAGGAATAATTCAATTAAGATCAGTATTTTGCTTTTGGCTGCTACCAAATGGATGTTCTTAGAATCTCAGAAGCAGAGCATTAAACTTTGGTATTGCTCTTTAAATTCTAGGCAGATGAGAAATTACAAACTTAAAAAAAAACTGTCTTGTCTCCTGCACAGAATTTGCACAGTACTATATTTATTCCTTCATTCCTATCCAGACACTTAACACTTTTCAATTAATAGCAGTTTCAGTTATAGCAGTGCTTTAAAGAGAAAAAAGCTTGCAAAAAAAAAAAAGACCTATCGCTATATTAAACCACTGCCCAAAATAAGGTCAATGCTTTCCATAACAATAATAAAACAATAAGCCAGACCACATGTGGCTTTGCTTTTAGGGAAAATATTACAAGTTAGTTTCTAGCATACAGTATAAAGTCACACTAGGATTTACTTACTTTTAAAACCTTAAGGTACTGCAGCTTATGTATTATTATAGAACTATTAAATGTTCAGTTTATGAATGGCTGATGAAAAATAGATGAAAAAGCTAGTCCAAACTTGAAAAATAACACACAAACTGCCTTCTGAAGAGTAAAGTTATACAGATTGTTCTGGCTATTCTTCCTAATGTTTTAATCAAAACATTGCTTCTACAGTATTTACTTATAATTACATAAGAGTATTTATTTATATTTTAGTTTGATCAATAAGAAATGTTTCTGTGGCGACCCAAAGATGCTTTTTCAAGAGATAAACCTCCAGTGGACTCAACGACCCTCTAAAAGAATGCAAATGATCAGCTGTTTGCAAGGAATATAAATCCTTCCATTGCCCACCGTCCAGTCAGAACTGAAGAAGCTTCTTGGATGAGAAGCGAAACGTCTTCAAAGAAAAACAAGAAAACCCAGTTGTCTCTTGAAAAAGCGCCTTTGGGACAACCATGAGCTGGATGACTGAGAATCTCCATAGACATTTTGGGGCAAATTATAAATACAAAAGACTAAAATTCAAAAAACTAAATACAGCAAAAGTAATTATTGATTATCCCAACACACAAAGATTCTTAAAAGTGCTATAAGTTCTCAAATATCTGAGGAATGACAGAGTTAAATATAATTTGGATTTCATTTAGTAAAAGGTTTTCATTTTTTTAGTTTCTCAGTCTCTGGAAAGCTGAGAAAAGAGTGAAAATGACACTCTATAATGTTCCTTCTGTTTCTCTATTACAGTGTATAATATAGATTCACTATACATTAAATGCCAAACCCTCAATAATACCTATGATCAAATCTTTATGATGTGTTTTTATGCTGGTCTAAGATTGAGAATAAATTAATTGATAGATCTTCCAGATACATACAGATTTGTATGTAGAAAACGATGTTTACTCCAAATAGAAAACAGAAGACTAGTTTGGTCTATGTGTTAAGGTACAAGGCTAGAAACTGGGAGAAACTGGGAGAAACTAGTCCCAACTGAGGCACAAAGCCAGCTGAGTGACTATAGAATGGTCACTTTCTGTCAGTTCCTAGGAAGGAGACAATGGCAAAACATATGACAAATCTTGCCAAGAAAGCTATAGGGACTTGTCCAGGGAATCTTTGAGAATCAAAATGAAATAAGATTGAGCAGAAGAAAAAACAACTAAATGCACAAGAAAGCAATACCATTGTCACACAATAAACATGGTAGATCACATAAGAAGTGATGTGAGATAGAAAACATATGAACTTGTTAAATATGTGAAGACAAGCAGTGGCAAGTGGTACTTCCCAGGTATGCTAGGAATTGTAATTTAACAACCTTTGAATGCCATTCAATTTCTGTTCATGGAAATCAGTATGCAATATGGAGCCTACCGCTGGAATCTAGAATCCTATTTGTGGAAAGTTTCAATTAATAGAAGAAATCAATGCAGGTACAGTAGATATTCCTATCTACTACTATCTACTACTATAACTATTGCCTACCTGCGGTGTATTCATGGTTCCACAAAAAACTTTTCTGAATGACTGGAGTAGATGATATTCCCCATCATAAAACATGAAATGCCTAAACAAGTTTAGAAGCTTTGTCTTTTAATAATGATTGACACGTATGTGAGGAAAAATACATGTTACTATGTCTCTCTTCTTACACACAAACATTATGTAGAAAAAGCTAACATATTCCCATACATTTAGTAACATTCCTATGTTAAGAAAAAAATAAAAGTAATAGGTTAGCATAGGCTAGACCAGTCATGTATGAATGGAGATGCATGAAGATATCTGTATCTTTCATGTAAGAGATATGTTCGTTCTAGGATCCCTACATATAAGGAAATATACATAAATCTGCAGGGGGTGAAATGTGTAGAATGATGAAAACAGTGTTTCTCCACAAAGTCCAGCCATCCATACGTGCATTGTGGTGTTGCACACATGGCCCAAAATGGGGAAGTTTGTGGCAAAATGACACAACTTCATCATTTTGATAGAAACGGGAAGTTTCTGCAGACATTCACAAATAGCAAGCACAGTCTCTATCGATCCCCTCAACAATGGTACATATTGAGTTAATATTTTCTCAACAATATTCCTTGCAATATTTACTTCTATCCAAGATTTATGTTAAATTCCAGAGGCATGTAACTAACCTAGAAGAATTCAGTAGCTCGTTATGTTCTATTTATTGTGCTACACAGAATGTAGAATTAATTAAATGCCATGTGTCTTGATGTTTACATATACAGTAAATATCCATATAAAATGTAGTGCTAACATTGCTTTCATGTTTAGGAAGTGTGAATTTGAAACTACAGTTTGGCAGTTTCTAATGTTTTTGGATGATGTTTTTAATACAGTAAACAGAAGGAAGCTTTTCAGAAAGAGAAAAGTAGAGCAAATTCTGCTGTGTTGTGACATGTCTTTGCCCATTGATTAAAATAAACTACCAAATTTAATTTCAATCAGTTAAAAAGGGAACCACTTAGAAAATGCAGGGAATGAGTTACAGCTGGTTTAAAGAGCAAAATTGTTTCTTATAAAATGATTATATCAGTGAAACTTTTTGCCTCACAATATTATTCAGTGCATTTGTGCCATTTCAACTGCAAATAGTACACAAATTACTGCAATTTTAAATTTAAAGAAACATCTAAAGATGGTTTAAAAACATATTTCTCCAGAAGAGTGGAAATTAATGTCTACAGCAGTTTATCTGGTTATTAGCTTTTGTTTTTCTAGTAACAACATCAAGATCAGGTAGAAAACAGGTAGAGTTCTACAAGTAAAAAGTGGAGATCACAGCAAAAAGGATATTGTCTTCCACAAAAAAATTAATAGAACTATTAATATATGCAAGAATCACACAATTCCTCCTGGCTTTTTTCTGTATTGGCTATTTGCCAGCCAATCAACTCAAGGAAGTTATAGAAAGGCAGTGATCGGATAAACCAATCATATATCTATCACATTACAAAACAAACACTCTAGAAAAATAAACTCCTTAAAATAGTCTGCTTTATCACCTCCATTATAACTAATGTCAGAACTCCATTTTTCAAAAAGCACTAGCTTATATCAGAAAGAACTGTCTCCAGAAGACCAGGATTTAAATTTTGTTCAGATAATATTGTTTGCTCCCATATTTTGCTCACTATGGTTGCCATAGGCGAAACTGTTCGTTTCATTTTTATTCAGTGTCTTCTTTTACCAACTATAAGTACATTTCACTCGCATATCTGCATTAATGAAACTGGCATTTAGTATGAAAATTTATTTCTGTGTTCTGTAGTAAAATGTTTTGGGGGAGATTTTCTAAAAATGAAATTGCAGAGTTACTGTGATATTGCTGCAATACATTAAGCCAGAGACATATTAATATAGAAGTCTTTATAGCAATATTTATGCCAATATCACCTGATGGGACATACTCTACAAAATATCAGTGTCTTTTCTAATATATTTGTGTTTTGAGGAGCATGATAAGAAAGCATGATAAGACCCAAAGCAATGTCCTGTACATTCACTCACTAATTTAATTTGCCTCAATTACACAATGAGCTTTGCATTTGGAATATTTGTGGAAATAATCAAAATGCAGGTTAACTTTGTTTAGAAAACAAAACTTATGATGAACTTCTCAAACTATTTAAAGGTAATGCTCTTCTTTATGGATTTTATACTCACACACACCACACCACAAATAATATTTTGAATTTGATATAATTATTACTGATATAAAGAAATGTGAGTTTCAAAAGTTTTCATTCCTCAGATGTCAAAGTTGTTATCAGTTTTGTCTTCAGCATTTTTTTTTCTGATTCAAACAAAACCCTATACAAACTTCATTCCTTTGAAATATACATAAAAACAGGAGTGGAATTTAGAAGTAAGCAGAACAGAAATACTGCTGCAATTTATACTTTTGAGTTTCCTTAACTTCCAATTGTTGGGCACTTAATTGGCTCAATTGCTTTTTCTTTTTGTTTTTTAAAATATTAATTACTTGAAGAAACCTGGAAACGTTCAAAGTGAAAATGATGTAAAATACTTATCAATTAATGTCAACTGTGTTTTAATTCAAAATGTTTCCTCACTTCTCTGCTCTTTTTAATGACTTGATAAAATATAGTACAGTACATGATTTAATTTTTATCCCATCTTTATTTTTCTGTAATTTAAGGCAACATTCTGGTTAATGTTACTACTTCCTGTTTTCTCCCACAACAACTCTGTGAAGTGGTTGAGCTAAGAAGGAATGACTGACTCAAAGTCATCCTGCTGCTTATTATGCCTAAGGGAATTTTAGAACTCATGGGTTGCCAATTGCGAATCTAGCACTCTAACCACTACACTAAATTGGCATAGAATTAGATTTAGTGACTAAACAGTGGCAAGAGAGACTATGCAACACACATTTTTAAGGAAATTCTACCACATAGAATATTTTCAAACCCGGATCAATAGAATCCAGAAGACCCTGGTTAATAACACAGGTAGTCCGTGACTTACGACCACAATTGAGCCCAACATTTCTATTGTTAAATGAGATATTTGCTAAGTGAGTTTTGCCTGATTTTATTACCTTTCTTGCCACATTTGTTAAGTGAATTACTGCAGTTAGTAACCTGGTTGTTAAGTGAACCTGGCGTCCCCATTGACTTTGCTTGTCAGAAAATCACAAAAAGTGATCACATGAGCCTGGGACACTGCAACTATCATAAATATGAACCAGTTATTAAGCATCTGAATTTTGATCTCATGTTCATGGGATGCTGCAAAGGTTGTAACTGTGAAAAACAGTCAAAGTCACTTTTTTCAGTGCCATTGTAACTTTGAGTAGTCACTAAATGAACTTGTAAATTGAGAACTACCTGTAATTGTTGGTTTAAGCTGAGTTTTTAATTTCGTGGCCTAATCGCTATAAAACTAGCATTGCTTTCAAATGGACCTGCAAGGTAGAGGAAAAAATGCCTCATGTCAGGCTAACACTAGAATGCTTTTCTGAGGATGAGGTATGATTTTTAAAAAAGGCATGCTGAGGCAGAGGATAATTCATGTTGACATAGAGACAAATTTTTAGAGTCTGTACAAATATAATAGTTGGAAATAAGATGTTCAAACCTCAGGCAGCAAGACCTGCAACATCTTTTTATAGCAAAATATACAGAGAGTTTACCTTGGCACGCTTTAACATCCTTCCTTCAGTAGTTCTAGAATTCAGGGATTTAAAAAAAAAATCCTATTACAAATGTTTTTCTCCTTGTAAAGAGAAGTGTAATTGAAATGCTTGCTCATGTCCTCCTGCATTGTTTCTTTTTGAAAGAATCCTTGTATATCTCACTACATCCTATTATTTTCAAAATCTACAGTTGCTCAGATTATTTCTATGTTAGCTATTTACTTGCAGAACAAGGGGCTAGAATTTCATGGTGAGTAGAAAAATTCTGCCTTAATTTGTCAGTTCAGGTGTTTAAGGAAAAATTAAGATGTAGCTTAATAAAGAAATGGTGTGTTTGTTACATTAAATAATATGAATAATAAAATATTTTAGACCATCTAGGATACTTCTGTATATTTTGAAAAGTCTTCCTTAGATACCCAGTGTTCAATTTATTAGCTAGCATCCTACATTATCTTATAGTCTCCCAGAATTTTTTTCTATAGCAATATCTTCTCTCTAGCGTATTTAAACATATACAGTATATGAAGCATCATATCCATGATTTTTGCATTAAGTAAACTGGTTACCATGCCACATTATCTATAACTACAAATCCTCAATACATATATTTATAGTAGAGAAAAATACTTTGTCCCCTGAAGGAATGGTTACATCTGTTAGATAATCTCTTTCTTCCTTAGACAAATCCCTTCTCTATCATATGCATGTCTTTTAACACAATCTGGAGAGTGTATACAAGCATTATGGCTTTACAAACTATTTTCTCTTTCCAGATCATCTGCCTAGCCTCTCAAAGAATGAAGTTGATCCTGATAAAAAGGAGGTCATTAAATGAATCACACATTTATAACTTCTGCCCATGAGACTAGTTAATCATACAAATGTTATTTTATAAGATCCATTGGATTGTTCTAAATCTCACTATCTTTCTGTCTTCACAACCTTTTTCTTTGTTTAATTAATCTACATTCACTAGGAAAAATGTTAATTATAATATTAAAAAAAGGATAATAACTAATTGTAGCATTAGACATATACAGGTATTTAACTTGCCTGTTTATTTTGAGATTTTGTGGCTGTGACTAAGGTATTTGATTTTCCTTTGGGTTCATCTTCTATTCAAATTTGTATCTATAGGGAATAAGATTAAAAATGCAAATTCAAATATTTGTGCCATGTTAGTTAAGACAACTATTTGCTATTTGGCCAAGCTGATATGGCTTTCCAATGGATTTTATCTTCATATCCCTCCATTGCTCAGCTATATAGATGCAAAATGATATTCAGAGTAGGCACAATATTATTCATATATGTGATATGCCAACTTGCCTGTACAAATATTTTTTTATGTAAGAGCAGTGCCTCAAGGTTCATTCTGGTATATTTAGTAATATACCGAACTTTTCTTGAAGCTTAGTACAAAGGGCACCTTTGAATATTAAAACAATATTAATTTCATGTCTTTCATTCTTTTATATTTAAGAATGTAGTTTTTCCCACTTGTTCATACCTCATGTCTCTCATCTGATAAGTAACTTTAAGGAAAATGCCTTCCTCCAATTTTGGCTGTGTGATCTCTAGTCATTGATGTGGTTGCTTATGGCTCCTTGATTGTCTCTAGGTGTTGGGCAGAAATTAAGACCTTACATGTCAGGGTTGAAAATCCCACATCATGGTGTCAGCATATTTGGCAGCAAGATAATGAACGGATGATGTATAATTTGGGAAGCTCTATCCTTGGAGCAGAACTGCATGACCCAGCATGCAGAATGTCTATTTTTGAGGTGCATCATTACCAAGAGTGCATTCAAAAATTAATTGCACTTTAATGCTTGTATAATTAAAATCTGTTTGGTACAGAATGTAGCATATCTTTCCCAAGACTAGTCTTCCATATATGGAGTAGCATCTTGAATAGGAAATTTTGTAATATTCTTCTCATTCAAAATGAGGAAAGAAATGCTGAGCCTAGCTTTTGTTTTTCACCAATAACTTAGTTCTCAAGAAATGTGTGTGAGTAAGGATACTTTCACAAGGGGTTTTTGCCCAGTCCTAAAATTAGGTTAGCACTTGTGTGACCTGATTGTGCTGAGCAATTGAGCCATTGATATTTAGTTAAGCTGCACTGTCTCTAGAATAGCAGAAAATCCAGCCTTTCTATTTACCGTATTGAAGCTCTTTAGAATTTGTTATTGGTCCATTTTCCAGGTGGCAGAGCCTTGTCTTGCTCTAGCTTCTTGCTGACTGGGTCAGTATTTTCCCTCCATGCCAGAATCACAGGTCTTTTAAATGTAACAGAATACAAAAGCCTTGACTGGATCTCTCTTTCCATAGCAACTGTTCTTATTTATTTAGAAAACTCACCAGCCAAATGGAGAAACCATGAGCAAGACATAAGAAAGGAGTACTGATGTTCTCCTGTTAGACAACTGAGAACCAATTAGCTTAAAACTATTTTAAAGAGATTGGGAACTGGAAACAGTGGGGGGAAATGCAAAAGGAGGACTCCATCGAAATTACTCAGATGGGACTCTAGTCTCTTCCTATTTTACATATCTGTAATGCTGATTTCAATGGAGAGGCTCAAATCTTCTCCAATAAAGTATCATTTGGGCCAAAAAAGAGAATAAGCTTTTTTGATAAGTATGGAAGTATATGCTTCATCTTTTCCACTAATATGTTGCAGGTTTAATTTCAGGCTCACTTTTCAAGCAGGTATAATATAATGCAAGCCTTCTATGCAGGAGATCTATTATGCAGCAAATGATTAAAATTCTACAATCCCATCATTTCATTAGCAGCTCAGCGTGTGATATGATGAAAGCTCTGCCATCTGACAAGCCAGTTTCATGATCCCTTTTAGAAGAAGTTTGAAAAACATGATGGGTACTTAATCACTTTTATTTTACCAAACCTTCCTTGTGATTTCCAACACAAAACTCTAAAGCACCACGTTAGTAGACTAAAGATATTTATGTTCATGTCTTGGCTCAAAACCCTTTCAACAAATTGACTCTATAGTACCTATCATTATATTTGAGTGCATTGTATGTTGTCAGATATGTAATCCACAATAATATTTCCTATTTAGATCTAAAACAAATATTGATAAGTGCCATATAATCTTATTTTAACAAGGAAAAGGAAAGCATTTTTAAAAGACATCAGTAAAACTGTGTGCTCATTATTATTAGGTATTCAGGTAATTCAGACATTCTTGAGATTTTTTTTTTAATCATGGCTTCTATTAATTTATTCACTAGGATTTTTTGTTTTTGTTGGCTTGTAGTTAGAATTCTTCTTATACGATCAGAACTAACATGCGCTACAACTTTTCTGGGTTTACAGTAGTAGTAATATATGGTCTGATCTATTTGTATTCAGATTTAGAGGCAAACACCTTGATTTTGGCCTCAGCAATTTATATTTCTCTGAGTAGAGTATTAGTGAAAGGTGAACTCATAATCCCCAAAACACAGATTTCCCCTCCTTTGAACATACTGTTTCCACTCTGGTTCAGATAACTGCTTAACTCTCTCAAGGACCATTATTTCCAGCATCTCTACTTACCAGACAATTGCAATAAATTTTCTTTTTTTCTTTGTTCACAGTTTAAGGCAAGGGGCACTTTGTGAATGAATAAAAAGTGTCAGTAAAGTTAGGTTCTCTAAATTTCAAGTGTGCTCATAAAAACATTGAAGACCCATGTTCCATTTTATTTTAAAACAAAAATGGATAAAAGAATTATGGGCTAAGCTAAACAGGATGCCATTTGTGCAATTAAGATTATGAATGGCTTCTTAAAAGTGAAAAGCAGATACCGAGAAAGTTTGATTGGATCTGTGGAACTGAAAATAACTATCTGCCTGATGCAATCCCAATCCAGCTTGCGCATTGTTCTTTGTTCATTTATAGCAATCAATGTGATCTCTTCCTACCTATGCAAGTGATGCAAATAGGATTCAATCTGGACATTAGTATTGAATCAACTCTGGCTGCTTCTAAATTCTGGCCATAATTCCGGTTTCCCTGCCTCTTCTCTGCCTCTTATTAACACTGCAAAATCAATGGATTTTTTTTTCCTAATAAGCACAATATTTATTTCCAGGAATCCAAATTAGAGTCTCAACCAGAGATGAAAAATTAAAGCACCCATCCCCTTGCCAGAGTTGTATTCCTTCCCTTATTTATTTCTTTAAAAGCCATTTCTGTGAGGCTACAAAATATATTCTACAACAACCTAAATAACCTAGATAATACAGCAATGAGATAGGGAAATTGTAATTTTGTTCCACCAACAGGTAGTCATCTGGATAGTTTTAATAACATTCTGATAGCCCTGATTTATTCAAAAATAATTATGTACAAATTTAGATATGATGTAAAGTACAGTAAATTCAATTGAAGTATCCATTGATTTGTGGTGGGAAACTGAAACTCTCATCACCTGGCATTAATGTTGCTTTCCACTGGATTAAAGTGCTTTTCATATTCCTTGCAGTAAATATTGAATTTCAGAGTATGAACAAGCCTTAGGTTGCAGTTGAACACCAAAGTTTGCTCTGAGTGGCACATGGGAGGAAGTATTTAGTCTTCTGGCACGGTTCAGCTTTTTTTTGCAAATGTAGCTGCTCTTTCTCAGTCCCACTGGGATTTATTTCATTGATTTCAGAAATTTTTGAGGTTCAGAACCTGTTAATAAAAATCTTCCTTTGTTTAAATAAAACAAAAAAGTTATTGAAAATGAAAGTGACAAAGGTGATCTTTCAGCCTCAGATACTAGGATAGGCTCATTTGATGTATAGCTAATGAGCCAACACATTTTGTTATTCTCTCAGTTTACTTTCTGCAACTATTTTAAGGTGGTCTATTACATTATTATTATTTTAAGATATTTAAATTTAATGCTGGAGCAGTGGGATTATGCAGTGAGCCAGAACACACAGTTTAGTTGATCAGTTGGTAAATTGTTGGCTTCTGCTTGAAGCAATCTGCACTGTGATTGGTTGCTATGGGCATGGCGGAAGAGTTTCCCTTTTTCCTGCCTTTTTCTTCTGGGTGTTCTGTTATTTACCTCATGATGCTCCTGTTTGCCTGACTATCTAGTTTGCTGTATATATCGTAAAATATATTTATTTATATAAAATCATGGGTCCGTGTCTGCGTCTCTGACTTCATTTGGACACCTGCTGTGCAATTCCCTGACATACTATTATCAGTGTGTGTTAAGAAATCCACTAATTAAAAGTAAAGTGGCCTTTTTCTTTTTTAGCTCACTGAATAGCATTAGGCTTCTTTACTGAATAGGAGAGAGAGGTGCTGCGCTTGCCACATTCAATTTCCAAAGCACATCTTTGAAATAAATATAATGATGGATTTACTAAATGTCTATGGAGATTCTCAGTCATCCAGGTTACGGTTGTCCCAAAGGTGCTGTTTCAAGAGGCAACTGGACTTGCTGAAAGTCCAGTCGCCTCTTGGAAAAAGCACCTTTGGGATGGACTTACTCTAGAACTTGTGCGGAATAAGCTGTAAACCGCCCCGAGTCTTCGGAATGGGGCGGTATATAAATGTAAAAATAAATAAATAAAATAAATATCTTCAGCCGGATAGTTCCACTTCATTATTCATTTCACCACCTATTTATTTATTTATTTTATTTATTTATTTAATTTAATTTATATACCGCCCCATTC
>JANHFL010004100.1:0-13232 GCA_032468155.1 Oxyrhabdium leporinum | reverse complement strand
CTCTCATTAGTTAAGGTTATTATTATGTTTTTATGCTTCAACCACATCTAATTTCTGAACCGTGCTTCTTTTCTTCCATAAATGCCTCGGGTAAGCTCCTCCGCGCGGAGTTGGAAAGAGCTGTGGGCCTGGTGTTGGCGCGTGGGGCGGGTCTCTATTTTAGATTTTGTAGCAGTTGATCAGATGAACAGGACTTTCAGTGATGTTTAGTTGTTGCTTTGATGTGCTGTAGGGTGCAACACTTTGGATATAGCATTAACAGGAGTATGATAATATTTACTGCTGTGTGTTTGCCTCTCTGTTGCAGGCCTTGTTTGTGTCTATCATTGTCAAGGTCTGGCATCTCTGTTTCCATCTGAAGTTTGTTTTACTGAGCCCTAAGACCGGACCTTAAGGCTTGTGACACTGTGAAGATGGAATTTCCTTCCTCGTAATCTCTCCCTCATTTGGATGGCTTTCTTGTGAACTTTATTGGCCTATTTTCAGTGCTATGCTTCTACATGGTGAGTTTATTTTATCTTGTTTCAAATGTATACTGTCTGGTTTATTATTACATATTATACGGTAATTCTTTAATCTTTAATGTTTGTTTAACCTTCGAAGTTAAATAAGTAAAAGGTCCTCAAGACCTAGAAGCTATGGGTCATTATTTTCCCCAAACTTCTAATCTGCACGTATCTTCTCCAAACAATTCTCTGATTGTCTTTTCTTCTATTCATATCAGTGATTATTTCTAAGGTCTATAATATTTATTCATTTCGTCTTAGTGGTTAGGTGCATTCATTGGTGTACAGGTAGTCCTCAACTTACAACAGGTTAGTGACCATTCGATGTTACAACAGCAAAAAAGTGACTTATGACCATTTTTCACATTTATGACTGTTGCAGCATTCCACATGATCAAAATTCAAATGTTTGGCAACTGACTCATATTTATGATGACTGTAATGTATTGGAGTCCTGTGATCAGTTTTTGCAACCTTTGGACAAGCAAATTCAGTGGGGAAGCCAGATTCACTTAACAACCATGTTACCAACTTAACTGCAGTGAAATCACTTAACAAATGTGGCAAGAAAGGTCATAAAATTGGGCAAAACTCATTTAACAAATGTTTTGCTTAGCAAAATAAATTCTGGGCTCAGTTGTAGTCATAATTAAAGGACTACCTGTATATGACTCATTAAAAAAACCCATCATTCACTTCCCATCTAAAACGAGAAAAGTTCAATCAGCATTTGTGGCCTTGGGCATTTGAAAATCAAGTACCGTATTTTTCGGAGTATAACACGCTCCAGAGTATAAGACACACATTAGTTTTGGGGGAGGAAAACAACAACAACAACAAAATCTGCCTCTGCCTACCAGCATCCATCAGTGTTCACCTGGCTAGGGTCCTTGCAGCAAATAGCAAACAGCCAGCTTCAGCACATTATCGCAGTCTGATTCAGCACGAGCAGCTGATTGGCGGGTGGATCGGCCTCCTGGAATACCTCCAATCAGCTGTTCCAGGCTGCAGGGATTGCCACAGACCATCACCGCCTCCGTGCCTCACGTTTTTGGACTCTGTGCCTTGCATTTTTGGCCTCCACGCATCACATTTCGGCTTCTGAACTCTCCATTTTAGAACCGTTCCAGGCTGCGGGGATCACCACAGCACATTGCCACCAATCGCCGCCTCCGCATGTCACATTTTTGGGCTCCACATGCCCCGTTTTTGGCCGCCGATCCCTGCCGCCAGGAACCACCCAAAAATGTGACACGCAGAGACCAAAAATGCGACATGCAGAGGCCGAAAACAGTACACATGGAGCGATTGGTGGCAGTGTGCCGTGGCAATCCCCGCAGCCTGGAATGTATCTAAAACAGAGTGTTTGGAGACTGAAAACGCGATGCACAGAGGCCAAAAGCACAATGCATGGAGGCCAAAAACGCAAGGCACGGAGGCCAAAAATGCGAGGCATGGAGGTGGCGATGGGCTGTGGCGATCCCTGCAATCTGGAACAGGTCTAAAACAGCATGTGGAGGCCGAAAACAGCCAAAGGGTGAGGGTGGGTGTGGCTACATTTGGTCTATAAGACACACCCAAATTTTCACCCTCTTTTAGGGGGGAAGAAGCATCTTATACTCCGAAAAATACGGTAATTCTGAATTAGGTTATGTTTTCTTTTCCTTGGATAGTTGAAGCTAGAAAGTGTAGTTAATAAACATCTATATAAACTATATATAGTTTTTCTATTCGAGGTATATCTAGTAGTCCGATTTAGTTTGCAGCTGCATTAAACCATAGTGGATCCCCTAAATGCTGAGTTTCAATCTTTTGGACAGATGCTTTAGCAGTGTTGCTTTTTAATTAATTTTGATTATTTTATTAGAAGTAGTGCAAGACCTAAAGATGCAAGGCATTTAGATGATTTCTGAGTGGGTTTGCATAAACTGATTACTTCCTTGAAAATTTGTTTACATTGTGGAATAGTGTTTTGTGAAGCTTTTAACTATGTGCTAAGCTCATTGTAACCGCCATTATATCATATTCAACACTCTGCTTTGTGAAAACCTATCAGTATCAAGTCTTTCCTGTGTTTGTGCATGTGGAATGTTTTGTCATAAAACTAATTTTTAAATGGGTACAATGATTTGAAGTATTTCAGTGCTTCACATGTTTCATCTAATTGTAAATCAGTAATATTATATTTTATATTCCAGACTAGGGTTAGGGGATGGAATTGAGTAACATTACACTTATCATGACATCATTGTGCAAATAATCGGCATCATTAGAGCAATATGTTATAAGGATTGCCTATATAAGATAAGTACTGCAGGCTATTTGGTAGTTCGAATCTCACCAGACTGAAGGTTGACTCAGCCTTCCATCCTTCCGAGGTGGGTAAAATGAGGACCCAGATTGTTGGGGCAATATGCTGACTCTGTAAAAAGCTTAAAGAGGGCTGTAAAGCACTGTGAAGTGGTATATAAAACTAAGTGCTATTGCTATTGTCACTTTTTTCTTTTTTTCACACTGACACCCATTAAAAAATAAAATTCTGATGCCTGCTCTCAAACACATACACACACACACACACACACACACTTATATCACAGACCATTTAGAATAACAAGATTAAGGATGAAAAAGTAGATACCGTGTTTCTCTGAAAAGACGACCCACCTTGAAAAGCCCTATCACGTTTTTGAGCACATGTGATCAAATTAAGCCCCACTCACAAAATTAACCTTAATTAAGACCCCGCCTACCTCGGGATGCAGGGGGTGGGGCAAGGCGCACAGGTTAAAAAATAAGCTAGGGTGGGGATGAGGGGGTAGAGCTGCCCTACTTACCAGGCCTCACACACCCCAACACTTGCCTCACCTTCTTCTGCGGCTGCTTCTTCAGCAGCCATTTGCCACTGCTCACACGGGTCACCCCTGCCTCCATTTCAGAGCCTTCTGCAAAGCCCTTTGCAGCTGTGAAATGGAGTCTGGATGGGCACGCGCGGCACTCCCGGCTTTCATTTCACTGCCAGAGTCTTCTGGAAAGCCCTCTGCATCTGATAATAGAGCTCCAGATTGATCCGGAGCTCTGTTATCGGATGCAGATGCCTTCTGGCAGTCATCTAAAGGCAAAATGGAGGCCGGGGCGATGTGTGCGAGTGGCAGCAAGCGGCCGCAGAAGAAGAGGGGCCAGCAGCGGGCCCGCTGCTGGACGGGGCCATCGGTGCCACTGCCGTGAGGTGAGTCAATAATTAGAACCCTCCAAAAAGAAGGCCTAGCGGGGTTTTTTCGGGGGTCAAAAGAAAATAAGACCCAGCCTTCTTTTTGGAGAAACATGGTAGTATCAGGTATGCTTATCTAACAACTTTCAAAACCTGGACAATCTCCACAGATGTAGACTTCCGCTCTCAGCATTCTCAGCAATTGCCTTGCTGCCCAGAATTTTCACATGCCCTTTAGGGCCTCAGCTTTGGGAAGCCTGGCACAGTAGGTAAAGGTCATATTTATCCCATAAAATTTCTACTTCATAGTTCAGTCTCTTAGCACCGTTTCATGCATTTCCTGGACTGCATAAAAAGATCAAACTTGAGAATGAAATGAGGTTATGGGAACTATCTTCCATTTGAGATTTTGTTATATAGCAAGACCTGAAATGAGTTTCTACTGATAGCCACTTAAGCAAGTTTTCTGCATTAGCTGAGCTGAATATTGGCAGACATAGTGCTATTCCCATGCTAGATTTACAATTTCCTGTATCTATTTCATGTACGGGGGAACTGGATCAGAAAAAGTTGGCTTTTCTTATCAATGAATTAAATCAACAGGTAGTTCTTTACTTACAACAGTTCATTTAGAGACTGTTCAAAGTTACAATGGCACTGAAAAGAGTGACTTATGACCATTTTTCATAGTTACAATCTTTGTAGCATCATGATCATGTGATCAAAATGCAGATGCTTGGCAACTGGCTCATACTTATACCCATTGCTGTGTCCCAAGATCATGTGATCAGCTTTTGCAACCTTTTGACAAGTAATGTCAGTGGGGAAGCTAGATTCACTTAACAAACGGTTACTAACTTATCAATTGCAATGATTCACTAACAACTATGCAAGAAATGTTATAAAATGGGGCAAAACTCACAAGATATGTCTCACTTAGCAACAGAAAATTTGGGTTTGATTTTGGCCGTAAGTTGAGAACTACCTGTATAGTACTGCAAAATATGTAGGACAGATGACAAATTCTCTAAATTGTTCCAATGATTGCAAGAAACAAATTCATTCCACATGTTTCAGATTGAGTTTACATGTGCTCTCCCTCTCTCTCTCTCCCTCCCTCTCTCTCTCTCTTTCTGTCTTTCTGTCTCTCTCTCTGTCTCTCTCATTCTCTCTCCCTCTGTCATTGTGTGTGTGTGTGTGTGTAATTTTTCTTAAAGAAGAGGCACTCATGTAGTGTGGAGCAATACCTTCGGACCCGGTTGTGTTCCTTCAAATTTCCTTTTGCACCTGTTGGCAGACAATGCTGTCATATTTGTGCACTGCAGCAGTGTGCAGATGGGCTAATTGAAGCTTTACCCAGTCAACTTAATTGGAGGAATAGCCCTCAAAGCTGTCAATAAATGGTGTGTTCACAGTGAGGTAATTAATAACACCATTTCCTTCTGGTAGACATATCATTAGCCATTATTTCTCAAATCACGACAGTGATTTCTTTATTCTAGAAGGTAATTGCAGGTTTCTGGGAAGGGTTTGGATTTACTCACCAATTCACTAACGGTGACCTCATCTTTGAAAATTAAAACTGCCCAAATCTGTTATTTTTGAATTAAGACCGAGGAGGTGGTTTGAATAGCAAATATGCTCTTTAGGAAAGACAGCTCTGTGTGTAATATGTGTTTACAGAAAGAATAAGTACAGCTTATGCTGGGAGAATATTGTGAAACATAGATAGTGATTTGCAATGGCTTCAGTGGAAAATGCCTTTGACATTGCACTATGCTAACATTAACAGTAATTGCTATGATATGATGCAATAAATACAAAAATGCTTTTTATTTGTTTCCTCAAAATAACCCAATATGCAGTAAAGGCCTGTGTAAGAATAATTTATTTGCAAGTTTGTAGGTATAGAATTATAGTGAATGCAATATATAAGGAATGAATGTAAACAATATTTTTATTGTAATCCTTGATTATTGTCACTTTTCTTCTTTTGCTTCATCAAAAAAAATTAAATTATTTTCTTATGAACTTTTGCTGTTCACCTGATTTAATATTTTGTGATTTTTACTTTTGGAAACTTTATTGGAAAAGTTTCTTTTTTAAAAAAATATGGTTGTGTATGTAAATGTTTTATAGATGTGTGCGTGCACACAAACACACATACCATAACTTGCGTAATGCAAAACACAGGTCAGTATTTGTTCTCTAGAATTTCAGCTTGGAAACTGATTGGATAGTGAAACTATACAAAACTGTTCAAAAGAAATTTCTCAGTTCAATAGGACTTATTTTCAACTAAGTAGATGTAAAGCCTCAAAAGTACTGCTGGATGAATTGCCAGTGTTGGCTTCTTTCAATTTCTCATCTTTACATTTTATGTATCCCATTCTACATAAGATATTTATTTGCATGAAATATATGTTTATGGCTTAATCATATAATCATGCCCTACTTTTATCCCATTTTGGTTTAATATCCATCAGTTGGTTAATATGGTTTTATAACAATGCTGTTGAAAGATATATAGATTTTTTTAAATTTTATATAAAAAATACTCAATTTATGGATTTATTGGTCATGGGATTAGGTATCAAAAAATACTATTGTTCAGTGATAGAAATATAGAGCAACTCCTGATTTTAAATATTTGCACACTGATGTGCTCATATTTTGCTTATAATCTGGTTTTCCAGGTACACAAATATATACCTTAATATGTCATGTACTCAGGATTCAAATTAGGCTGAATTATTCCAGAATACTGTATAATATACCGGTAGTAATTTCAGTTTCTCCCTTTTCTTTGTCCTTTCTATTGAAATAATTGAAATATATACAACAGGAATAGGGGAAATTTGTTCACATGTAGCATAATGTCTTTATTTTTTCTTATTTTGCAAGGCAGGTTCACTCAGAGGAAGATGTGTTATTTGTGTTAGTAACATTGTGTGACAGTATTTAACCATAATCAGATCAATTATGGGTGTCAATTTAGTATCAACTATCACAACTTTGCACCCATAAATAACAGTGCATAATTCAGTAATATGAGGAAATATTCCCCTCCTAAGAGCTTTGAAGACAAATATAATAGCTATCAGGCATATTATACTAATGTAAAATGGAATCCTTTTTTTATTATTATTCCTCTTTAGCAATCTAGTAATCCAAACCAGCTGCATAAAACTTTGAAAAAATGTGTAAGACTGTGCTATGTAGCTGTGTAGCTGAAATACAAGAGCTAGATTACAAAACAAAACACAGCATTTGGACAAATTTAGTACTTTCACTTTTCAGCATTTCTTCCTTTGTTCTTCTTCTATTCATTCCTCAAAATCTTTCTTGCTTATGGAAACATTTTTTTTAAATGAGATATTTTCATTTATGGTACTATATTTGCTAGTGTGTGCCTCATTCACAACTTAAACATAGGTAGGTTTTGTGCCCATAATTGAAACAAATTATTTTTGACTTCCTAACCTCCACAGAGCCATTACGTTGTGCATACATCATACTAAAGTATGAAAGTAAATGTTTCCCCTATCTAGTTGTGTCTGACTCTAGGGAGCGGTGCTCATCTCCGTTTTTTAGCTGACGGAGCCAGCATTATCCAAAGACTTTCCATAATCCGAAGCATTATGCTCAAGCACACAGAACGCTGTTAGCTTCTCACTGAAGTAATACCTATTTATCTACTTGCATTTGCTTGCTTCAAACTGCTAGATTGGCAGGAGCAGAGACAAGTAACGCTCAGGTCCCAATGTCTGGGCTGCCCAGATGACAAGCTCAGCATCTTTACTCACTGAGCCATCACGTGTCCCTATATTAAAGCATGTGTCATGATATATCTTTTAATATACTCAGTTTCTTGCTTGGAGCTACATGTAGGAAACAGTGAATATTGAGCAAATAAACAATATTGTAATGCTTTATATTCCAGTATTTAATCTGTATCAACTGGAGCATAACTGCTTTTAACAATGGAAAAGGAAGATGGGGTGGAACTACTTTGCTATTCAGAGATGGTGCTGAGGATGAAAGAATTCAGATTTAGGAAAAAGCAAAGATTGTCCTCTTTGAGGCTAAAAACCAGGTCACACTATACCCTGCTAACTCTCCCACTTAGTATGGCAGACACAATTTTAAGGCCAATCTCCTTCTCTACCTCTTTGACATTTAATCTACCTTTTTTGTCTTGCTTTGATCAATTTTACAACAATGAGATTTCTGAATAAGGTAAGATGTAGCGCTGGTATGATCAAAGCCTTTTGCAAGGCCAAATTAGTATATACTTCATAAAATGGTCAGATCAAAGCTAAGCAGTAGTTAATTTAATGAATGTATGTTTGTATGTTAATTTGATTTGCAAAACTTTTTCCTTAAAAGGCTTTTAAGAGCTTCCATCTACTATTTAGAAAGATAACAACACAGAATTACCTCTTAGAGTGTTTATTCTCAACACTCATGTAAAAACCACCCAACAATTCATAAATAAATAATCACTCTAGTGCATTCAGAGTTATTTTTAATATGAATTTATAAATAGTATAATCCTATAATGGTTGTTGGGAGAAAGGCTAGAATGAGATACAGTTGGAAAAAAAATCTATCAATTTTGGATTCTATATGTTTCTCATTTCTACAAATTTATCAATTCAAGTATTCCTCAATTTCTCATGTTTTTAATTAAAAGGTAGTTGACATGATAATTTATTTAGAAGTTTAGAGTAGAATTTTTATGTATTTTGGTGTCTATTTTTCTAAATACAGATTCACAATTTGGTCAGATAGAATGCATTTTTGTACATTTTTTATGAATACAATATGTGCATTGTAAGCAATTTCTCTTGATTCACATTAAAATACACATACACACAAGGTAGGAAATGTATGCAGAATGTGACTTCTGGAATTGTTTGTAACCCTTCTATCAGCAGGGGCCATGGGAGATGTATTTCTTTTCTTGTGCATGAAATAGTATGTTGCATCTGAAACAATAGTATGTACCGTATTTCTGCTTTCCCCTTGTGTTATGTTTGAGTGTGATTGAAGAATCTGTGCATGGTGGTGGGCTGCAAATACTCTGCTCTGGATCATGTGACTAGAAGGAGGTGAGAGAGGTCAGCAACACTCCAAGCAACTGTCCAACTGCCTCATCTATAGGATTGCATTGGGAGATTTCTTTTCTAGACCTCACTGATTCCATGTCAAAGCAATTTTTCTTTTGCTGGCCTGTCTAAGTTTGGTCCACTTCCGTTTTTGTTTTTGTAAATATCCTGCTGATTGGCAGCAGGGTCTCAAGTCCTGTACATATAAAGATTCTGAATGTATCTTAGATATTGATTAAAAATGTCAACAAAGATAACACTACCACCAAATGTGAACTATTTCCCATCATTTGCTAAGTCTTTCCAGATTCATATTTGCTAAAGAATGGCATGGTATCTTGGTATGAAATTCTTCTTTTTTTCTCTTTGCATTTTTTATTTAACTGGTCTGGAAAGAAAGATAATTAAATTGGATAAACTTTTTTGGGGTATGTTGACGAATCCAAAGTACTCTTAGTTCTCTTAATCCTGACTCAACAACTGGAACAGGTAGTGCCATGGAAGTTTATATCAGTAGCCCAGAGGGATGTCTGCTATCTTAAGCAGACATGTCTCCTTCTTTTCTATGGCAAAAAATGTCTACTTTGACTCTCAGACATTATCCATAATTGTACCTGAAGCAGACAGTGGGATCAGGACCCAATATGGTCCTTCCCTTGGGTTTTAAAAAAATGGATTAAAGTTATTACATTCTATTCATTTTCCATAAATGTGTTATTTTTTTCCAGAAACAATTTCAATTAATCTGTCTTCAGTGTCTAAGTGCATCTTTAAAGTATAAGATGCAATCCTTATTTCATCTTATTTTATTTTTAATTGCCCAGTGGTCATTCACCTTTAACTCTTTTTCTGACTTCATGGAAAATTCTGTTGAGTAAAATTTAACTTAAACAAGCCAATTATTGCTAAATAAAGTTTACAAATAAAGACAAGTTTCACCTTTTCTTTCTGGCCTTAAATAGCTGATAAAAATCAAGAACTTTGTCAGGCCTTTGGATTTTAAAATAAGGAGAGGGGGAGATGAACTTTAGCGATGGCCACCTCTTGCTGTGTCTGCTGACCCTGAACCAAGTGACTGGAAACTGTGCAAACAAGAGAACTATTGTTCCTTTCATAATCAAATGCACAAAGTCAGGTAAATCTTTAAGCAAGATGAATGAGCAGTATTTTTAAAAAATAAAATCACTCACTAGAATTTGGAGTGCATTTTCCCTTTAATTAGATGAGGTAAAGTCAGAGGCCCTTGTCAAACACCCAGCATTACCTTTATGATAACAGCTGAGGGAATAAAAGTGAAATATCATAGACAGACAGGTGAAATTGGCCCAATAAATGCCTTTTTTATTAAAGTCTTTTCTTTCCAGATGAAAAATGTCATTACTACAATGATGCTCTTAATTATATGGTCATTAGGATACTTCTGTAATGGATGCAGCTGGTTTCTAACAGTAACATGATAGAACATAGCACAGAAAAATCTGTGTCATTAACTCTTTGGTAGTAAGCTAACTGGATAGACTAAATCAATAATGTAATCTAAAAGTATGTTTAAAGTACAACACATGATTTTCTATTTTTCTTTTCACAATTAAAAACCATATCTTAAACTGCAATTCTACATAACAAGATTGATACAAATTTTCCACCAATCCTTTATAAGGAGAGTAGCTTCTGATCTTCCTCCTACTTCTCTGCGAATTGCACTGTGTGAGAATTTCCAAAGTGGCACAGTGCGTGTTGACTAGGGCCACAAGGAAAAACACTGAAAAGACTTTGGAGTCTTTTTAGGCCTCAACCTCCCTGAGTTCCTCCTTTTTGCAAGTCAGAGAAAACTTTCAATCTCTCCAAACCAATTTGCAAACTATCTGAAAGATGTGCATGCACCTTCCTCTTGCTGAAGATACCAGTGCTAATTTAAGGCAAAGGGCCTTGAAGATGATTGCGCTAAATTAGAAAGTTTGTTTTTCCCTTTCAGATTCTTGATTTAAAGGCAAATGAAAAATTTAATATACAGTAGTTTGTATTGCTATTATCATTAGCTGGAGTATTTAAAAATCAGTACAGGTAGTCCTCTACTTATGCCCACAACGGAGCCCAAAATTTCGGTTGCTAAGCATGACAGTTGTTAAATGAATTTTGTCCCATTTTATGATCTTTCTTAACAGCTGTTAAGTGAAACACTGCAGTTGTTAAGTTAGCAACATGGTTGTTAAATGAACCTGGCTTCCACATTGACTTTGCTTGTCAAAGATGATCATAGTTGCTCATAGGACCCTGCACTGCAACGATCATAAATATGAGCCAGTTGCCAAGTGTCTGAATTTTGACCATGGGGATGTTGCAATGGTTTTTCAGTGTCGTAGTAATTTTGAATGGTCACTAAATGGACTGTTGTAAGTCAAGGACTACCTGTATTGTACAAAGGCCTTCAAGTGACAGGTCACGCCAATGGATTTTACATTTAAAAGAAGTATTGCAAGCAAAAAAACCCTAAAAGAAAATATTGAGAGCAAACAAGCAAAACAAATCAGCCCTAAAGCAGTGAAATAGCATTTTTTGGTGTTGCAATTTAATCAGTACAGCATGGTTCCGTTTTTGGGTAGGCTTTTTGTTCAAACAACATTTACTAATCACATAATCTTGTACCTAGGCTGCAATCCTATATACTCAAATTAGTGCCCTGTTATGTTGTGTTGTAGATCTCATTATTCTAAGCAACTGTGCTGGTTATGATGGATGATGATTTCAGCAAAGTGCACCGGGAGGGGATGTGGTTGGGGAAAGCCATAGAATGCAATTACTTGAGGATAAAGCCAATGGACCTTGCTATTGCCTATACCTATGTAAGCTTACTTTAATACTGGTGCCTTCCAAAACCTTGATTCCTTCTGATGTGTTGGATTACAATTGCCATAAATCCTTGCCAGCACAGCTCTTGCTCAGGTTGGCATGAATGAGGTTATAATCCAAAAAATATGACAGCCATTAGAGGGAAAACTTATGTAAACATTTTGAAATGAATAATGTCTTTTAAAAAGTATTTGTATTTCTTTCTTAAAATAATAATGCAAGGTTTTTATAATAATTTTGTCCTCTTCTGCTTTTAAGATTTAAATGTAGGAACACGTTAACATTTATCAAGGTTTTCCAAGCTTGAGAACTAAAAATGTATGGCAACTCACCAAGCTCCCACTATCTTGGAGCTCTTTTGCAATACAAGTTAATTAACTGGATTTAGATATTTGCAAGATGATATATTTAATGGGATTACGGATCATATAATGTTCTCTGTGGCTCATTTGGAATCTAAGCTGAAAGAACAGAATACTGAATTTCCAGCTCTTTGAGAGTTAATGTTGTGTTGAAGAAAAATACAATTTGAACCTTATTGTTCATGAATAGCTAAGTTATTTGAGTGAAATAGAGCTGGGCTCCTGCAAGGGCTGTGCCAAGCAGATGCATGAACACAAGGGTGCAGAGTCCAATTTTCTTGCAGCCACTGAAAGTACAGCTATATTTACCCCTGAACTCTTGGCAAGTTCATGGCAATTGTGTGTCTCATGAAAACATAATGGCTCTTTATTTAGATCCTCTTTCTCCAGTGGGATCAGTTCAGGTCTATGGTCTAGAGGTTGGCAGATAAACATGTGTTTGTTTAATATGGTTGTACTATGAATCTAACCCTTATATTGTTGAAACACATTGCCTATCAGTAGCATTTGAAGGCATTAGTGCTATAATTATTATCCACTTTTAATTATTTTTATAGACTTGATTAGGAAATTAAATCACTCCTGTGTCCAGGAAGATCAAAGAGCATAGACTAATGCATCTGTGGCTAAATTGATAATAGAAAAAGCATAATTGAGCTTAAATTTTGGCTTTTCAAAAAAGTTTCTAATTCTAATAAAAGCAGAGAGTGCAAAAGAAAGATGATATTTACAAATAACATTAATTCCAGGTTTTGCATATCCATATACTGTAAAATTCTTTATTTTAACTCCAGATTTCAATCCAAATCATAAGAACTTCCAAAAAGAATTAGAAGTATTGTAATCATCATTCCCTTGAGATTGTTCAGTATTAAATTCTGGAGAGAAAGAGAATAAGTGCACATAGTCCTACAACTTTTTGTTTTTCTATTTGCTTATTTATTCATATAATATTAGTATTATCTGATGATTTGGTTTCTTTTATATGTGATATATTCTTGAGCAGAATCTTTTAGTGCATTTGCAGAATGTATAGTTTTCATTTAGACAAGAGTTGCCAAATTTGGAAGCTATTTATATTTAAATGGGTTTATGCCCAAAGGGACAACCAAGACTATTTGTCAGCCTTGGAAGCCATATATTTAATTTAGAAGCTATGAGGCTGCCACATTTAGTGCCTGGGAATTTGGGAGGG
>JANHFL010004099.1:71088-94641 GCA_032468155.1 Oxyrhabdium leporinum | reverse complement strand
AGAAAATGGAGAACTTTCAACAACTAATGCTGAAAAGTGAGCAACGAACCCAAAAAGTGGAAGAGAAAGCAGATCAATTTCAGGGAACATGAAGAGCTGCAAAAAAATAGGCTACCCATTCCTGCTCTATGTGAATTGGACATATCATAAGAAAAAATATAAATAAAATCCTGGTGTCACATCCAATGTTTGTAACTTCATATACGTTTAGTTCAAATTACTAATGTTAATATACTTAAAGATCCTAGGCTGTCCCCTAGTGCCTAGCAGTGATATTTTACTGATTCCATTTTTAATAGAAAAAAATCTCCATTTTAACCATAAGAAACCTCTGCCAGCATAGAATAAATAGTGCAAGCCTCACTTTTTAAAAACTCTAATAATTTTTGGAATAAAGGGCAAACTTACTTTCCCTAGGAAGAAAAAAAAATCCTTCTGGAACTGCCAGTCATGGATACAAATCTGCAGTTAGAACTGAACAGTGAAATATGTGTCCTTAAAACAAGGGAGCCAAGACTGGGTAATGTTATCCCTATGCCTTTAATTAATGTAAAATAAAGTGGAATTATCAATCTTTGTGACCTGTATAATATATTTCCATTACTGGCTCTTATACATATTAATTTAAGATTCACTAGATATACTCACTTGGCCAGTTCCTAACCAGATCAGTTCCAGTTGTTAACTGATTTTTCTATTTTTATTATTGTTCTCATAAATGCATTTCTGGCCATTTCTGTCCTATTACTTGGAAGTTTAATTTTATTTTTATCATATTGGAACAGAGGACAAAGAAATGAGAATAGCTAAGTATAAAAAAACTAAAATGAATGTACCTGAATAAACAGTTGGTTCTCCTATAAGGTTTGATTTGAATGCCAGCAATGTTTTGTCAGCTAAACCACAAGCCAATAATTCTCCATTTCCTAGAACAACGAGAACAGCAAATTAATCTAGCATAAATTAAAAATGCCAAAAAATATAGAGAGACAGAGATTCTCAGGCCGGAGTTGGCCATGTGTAAACACAGAACTGGTTAGCTTTAAGGTTTCTAAGTGCTACATCAAGTAACTATTAATATTAATAAATCACAGATAGTTGTCATTTCCACCCCTCATACCTGAATACTGAATACAGCATATGGCGGTTGGTTTATCAGTTACAGTAATTTGCCTCACACTTTCGGTTGGAGGAGATTTTCCAAGTGGATAGTCTTCCTTATTTCTTCTTCAATAATAAAACAAAATTAAAAAGGGAAAAGAGCAATTAGTGAAGCAAGAATAAAGGAGATTCAGCATTTCTTTCTATACTACTAATTTTAAATTGTGGCAGATATATCACAAATGATAAATTGTTGAAATAAATTTAATATTTTGCTGTTAGTGCAGGATAATGCTTTTGATATTAAACATATTTTTGTATTCATTGAACAATTGTACTACTTACTGTCTCCAACTTCTCTTGCATTCTGATGTCAACCTGCTGTGTTTTACTTTTGAATTTGGAGAGAACATGAGCATGCTACAACAGGAAGAAAAAGGCTCTAATATAGATGATAATATTTAACACTCTATTACCCAGAAAATCCCAGAATCAGAAAAAAAGAATTTTCAAGCCCATATGAAAGAAGGAAGAATTAATACCTGCTCCATCCTCTAATCAATGATCAATTCTTTCTTCTAAGGCAATTTTATTTTTATAAAATTCACTCATCAACTGCATGGGTGAATTTAATACAATGTGATGGTTGAACATAATTACATGCATAAAACTAGGTGATTTTTTAAAAATTTGATGAACTACTACTATCTATATCAACAATTAAAGTCCTATTATATGTTGTACAATAACAAAAATTTGAAAGTAAGTGTAAATATTTTAACAGTACTGCCAATACATACATAAAATTCATGGGCTGCCCCACTCTAAATAACTCCCTTTCTCACACTCATATCTAGGCTGCTTTCACTCCAAATGACTCTTGAGCAGAATCAAAAATAACAGCATACTACAAAGGAAAATAGCTGCAGAATAACAGCTGAAAACAGCTCCTTTGTCAAGGAACAAAAACATTTGTCTACATAGCTAGCAATTCCCGGAGTCTCCTCTTCTGTCTCAACCCAAGGCATGAAGAAAATCCGAAATTTTTAGGGAACGCAAGGATGGCCAAGTTCTAGGCAGATCTCCAAGGGGCTGTTATCCCAAAGGGCAGTTGCAATGACAAAGAAAGCCATTTCTGGGTCCCACTAGATGAAGTTACTTAATTGATGGGACCTGAAGCAAGCCAGCACTGTCAACACATAGAGGAAAGGCAAACTTGACAGGCAGTCTCTGAGATAACTACACCTTATGCCGTGTAGGGATGAATTTTTTATATGTTTTCACTGGCACAACTACTGCTATTTAACAAAGGAGGGAGGATTACCAGGAACAGAATCACAATTAGAATCTGTTAACACTTTTATCCTTTATGATTTAAGAATATGGTTCTGGGTTTACAAGCAATGCCCCTTGATATCTTAAATCTAATTAAGATATCAAGGGGTTGAGGAAACATTTCATTTTTGGCTCTATTCCACCACTAAAAAAAACAAGGTAAAATATGCAAAATAGAAAAATGGGTCAATATGCAAACATTGCTCTATTTGCAGAACAGAATTTAAAAATGTGATGATTTTAACTCAGAGTCCAAATTTTAATTTTATAAAAATAATTAAATTGGATTCAAATAAAATAAAATAAAATAAAGTTGGATTCAGCTTCCAAAATTAAAAGGGGGCATAATGAATAAATTTTTATTTTTACTAATGAGTGGTTATACAAATTAATTTATCATTTTAGGCAATCATAGTATTATAAATTTTGGGCTCATCTGCATGGTTATATTAAATTAAACTAGTATCTTAAACTCTTTATTCCTTATCCTTCAGCCCATTTTACATTAAATATACAAAATCTTTATGTAACTAAAAGAGACCATTGTTTTTATTTATTTACTAAACTTCTATGCCTCCCATCTTGCCAAGATGACTCTAGGTTGCTTACATTTATTCAATAAAAATACCACATAAAACATTAAAACAATAAATTGTTATTAAAAGCGACAAACTAAATTTACCAGCATAATTTGCACTCACTGTGGTGCTGATGTATAACCTGATGATTTAATTTTGTTATGAAAAACCAATGGCTTGTCTTTTATATGGGTTTTTGTACCTAAATTAAGAAACATCTATAGTTAATATAAACTTCATAGCTAAGCATCAAGAAATACATATACAGAGAGAAACTAAAAATATACTTTGGATATCCTGAGCCACATTTAAAGGGACTTCCACTAATACAAACAGCACCTGTTCTGTTAATATTATCCATTCCAGTGTTACATGGACATAAAAAGATATGTAACTTACTTCCCACTACATTTGTTAGACTAAATAATTCTGTTTTTAAATCATCATTTTAAGCTAATCTTAAATTATTTCAAAAAAATATTTCCATGGAGTTTTAGAGACAAACAATATGTAACATCAAAAGACATCAAACACAATAGAATTGATTTTCTAGTATAAGAGCAATTCACCAATTGCTGATGATAAGCTGAGTTTCCTTTCAGTTCACCAGAGGTACTTTAACCTGGATCTTTAGAGGGAGATGGCCAGTCTTGATATGTAATTTAAAAAACTATTTCAGCGGTATTGTTCTAAGGCATGGGGATTGGCACATGGACTTCTTGTGTATTTTCCAATGATTTCAATGGAGAAAATACATTCAAATCTATTTGTATGTATATTTTCATTGAAAAGAATGGGAAATTTCATGTGAGAAATGGCTCTCTATCTCAGTATCTGTGATTCCATATCTGAAAAGGATAACAAAATACAGAGTAACACTGAGATGCTATGCTGGCTTCCTCTGAAGTATCTTTCTATTTATTTCTCTACTTAGAAATTCCACATTTTAAAAACGGCAGGAGAAAGTTTGTGCCTTGAGAGTTCTCTGTCATATTTCAGAAGTTGATGCATAGAGAAGGAATTAGATCTTTTGGTAAGATACTTCTTTGACACCCACAATTAAGTGTAGCCACTAGAGAATTTATAGAATTGATACTAATAGTGTACTGAGTGTGTCAGTATATACCTTTAGGTGATGAAATATGGACAAAAGTAAGTTGGCTTCCAGGGAAGCCTGTACTTAATTTGGATAGAATATCATGAGCAAGCTTGGAGTAAATTGAGGCTTTGGTTGCATTTGTGGTATAATGCCAAAACTGGCTGGTATTAGCAGGGAATGCTTCATGGGGTTTAGGAGCAACAACGGCTATTAATGTAAATAACTTTTTCTTACAAGAAAAGGTTGTTATGTGAAAGCTTTGACTTATCAAATACATGTTTGCCAGCAGGGGTCAATATTTATGGACCTATCTGGTAAATACCATGGCATATGGTGACTCAGGATGGTTAAGAGTAAATACTTCAGAATATGAAATAATGAATGAAATGGGGGGACAGGTAAATATATCTAACATTCAGCCCTCAGTTAGTTTCTTCCTTTGCTCAATCTTTGCTTTGGGATGTTAGTTTCAATGTATTAGTCAAAGGATTTAATCACTGAAGAATTTAACAAATTTACCTGGTTTTTTTACAAGTTTGGCTTTTTCCTTCTTCAAGTACAAGGGAGAGGTCACAAGAAGAGGACATCTGAAACCATAAATCAAAAGATACAATTATATATTTAACACTACAAAATGCTCAGAACAATTGACAGAAGAGCAATACTAAAGATATTGCTTTCAGGATAAATGATTAATTCACTACAGATAATAATAGATCCGTAGTACTGCAATCACCTGTATTACTGATCTGTGAACAGCTCAAAATGCAGTCAGAATAAAGGATTTCCCTATCTAATACATTTTTGCAATCACATCTTACTTGATAGAAATGTGCAGGTTAATAGCTGGAGGAATAAGCAATGAAATCACAAAATCTTTCTGACATAAATTGACTAGGTGATCTTAAGCAAGCCAGTTTTTTCGGCTTCAGGTTCCTGTCCACAAGTTACTCACCTTATTTGGATACTGCAATCTAAATAATACAATTTTATAATTAGAAAGCCTAAATGGAAGATAACCTACATTAAATATATCCAGATTTAAAATGTTGTATAAAAAGCCACTTGTTGTTTTCCACCAAACACTAAAAATACTGTTACAAATCATACTTGTTTTGAGATCATAATTGGGGTGGCAATTTGGTTATTAAGCAAACTATTATTAAGTGATCTTACTTCAGCTTTGCTTTACAGACTTATGAACATTGTAAATGCAAGGATTCGTCGCAAAGGTACATTTTCATCACTGTTGATGCTGCGAACACTCGCTAAAAAAGGCAGTCACTAAATGAAGTCTACCTATATATTATTCATAAAAAGACATATTTGTCAATCCTACAGTTGTGAAAAAGATGTTTTCTATTACAATATTTTAAATTAAATGTGTTACCTAGATACACAATTGCTTATGTTTGTTAGCAATATATTTTCATAAATGTGGATGAGATAAGCCTAAAGTCACCATTTCAAATATTTACCCACAGCTAAAAAACAAAATATGTAATGGCAAACAATGTCAAAAATGATAAAGAAAATAAACCAATTGATAATTTTCCAGCAGATGTCCAGTTTTTAATCCTTTTCCCTCAATTTTTAACCATTTGTGCTGTTATTATTAGGTCTATTTGATTGTTACTAAATTCATTTTCATATTCTTTTATCTCTATTCTTCTAATTCTAATTTTAATAGTTCTAATAATTCTAATTCTAATAATATTCTAATCTCTTATATGATTATTACTATTATTTATTAAATTATCATATATAAGCAGCCTGACTTCCATTGACTCTGGAACATTTACAAATTGTCGAAAACATTTTCAAACAAGGAAACTATAGAACAGAATAAAGATGGCAGAAATAGCATCAATAAATAAAAGGAGCTGAACTTTAAATGGGGTAAGCGAAATGTTCCCTTACCTTGCAACAGCAGAAAAGCCTTCCTCCCTGCCACTTAAAAGGAGACTATTTTTCTGGCATTGCAACACAGCAGCAATGTTAACTTCCAGTAAAGCAATTTTGTTCTCCAACATGGAGGTAAGCAAACAGAAAACCTGCAGAAAGACAGTCATAAAGCATTTCTCGCTTTAATGCAAATAAATCCCTCCCTGATAAAGAGGATTGTTTCAAGGAATGGAATTCTATTCATTGAAGGTCCATCTGGGAAGGTGGGTTGAAGGTTAAAATGGTACAACTTTGATCCAAGAATGAAGAGACACAAACCAAAAAAGAATGAGCTTTTCTTGTACTAAGAGAATAGGGAGAAGGAGGGCTAAGTCCTCAGTCTTGGTGAAAGGCATGTAAAAGAGCTTGTTGTTGATGAACATATTGGGGGAATGGGTACATTAACTGTAGGCTGGGGGCATGGAATTATTTTAAAGGTGTATGTTATTGCTTTGGTCAGAAGATGATACCTCTAACCCCACTCTCTTCTAGCACTGATGATGTTACTTAGTTGGGGTAATGAAACATCTGCAAGAAAACAACCAAGCTCAGAGAACACCAAGGACCCCTCATCACAACCCTGACCTACAAACATTCTCCTTTATTGATGATGTATCTCAGTGGAGAGTCTCAGAGGCAGCTTGAGAGGCAGAGGCAGCCAGGAGGGACCATATTTGGGAGAGGAGAATTACAGCATTGATGGACAGAGATATCATGATGGGAGGCAAGGATTTGTTAATACAGAAGAGAGGTTGGAAAGTTTGCAGCCAATTTTTACTTTGAGCCCTCCAGTCTCAAATCTTAAACAAGGTAATGGAATTGCTGAGAGACTTGAACTCAAACGGATGCTGTAGAACTTTAGGTGTGTTGAAGATTGTATTGTTGGATGATCTATTTATTGTAGAAAGATGTATTTTATTCTATTTTTTATTTTTATTATATGTACTTATAAATCATTTAAATTTGAAGCAATATATATCACGCCATAAATGAAAGAAAGTTAATTTGCAGTTTTTAAATTAAAAGGGGTTGTCTTATATTGAATATTTTAAAATCAATTTCTTACCTTACCATTGACTGCCTTCCTTGTTAAAGCACAGGATCCAGCAATTTGAATACTAAGACCAGTGAAATCTTCACATGCAACCATATATCAATAAAATAAAATAAAATAAAAAAATCACTAAAACAATGATGAAATCCTGAGCATTTTATTTCTTATATGCGTTTTGAAATAATAGACAAATGATTTTAATTTCAACCTTTGTGAAAGGAAACAAATTAATATTTTTCTAGTGCCTTAATCACAAATTAAGAAACAAATATTAATGAACTGTTTATTGTTCACTGCAAACAGAAATCAAAGTTTCCCATATATGAAATTAAAGTAATATTTATTTATTAAAAGAGAGGAAAGAGTGTGGATTATCTTTAATAAGTAAATATACACCACCTTTGTAATGTAAAGCAGCTTCCAACTCAAAGTTTGCATTGTTAATTATGAATAAACCAGTAGAGCTTCCAATCCACAAATATTGTGTACCCTCAGCAGGAAATCTACATTAAAACAGGGTATATTTTTAAAAAATCCTCAGGTATCTTCATTTCATATATAATAACATACTTTTACATGTCATGACTTTTTGAACTGGAAATTACACAGAGATAGAATTTCTAACACTTAAGATCTGTATCTTCTTCCAAAAAACATCAAAATCTTTTTTTTAACAACTGCTCAATATCTCAAGGGAATTACTTAGAATTAATGATCACAGCAGGGTCAGAAAAGGAAGGCTGTAAGCCTAAATGAGATACAATTCAAACAATGGTATTATTTCACTGCAAGATGAGACTTTTCTGTTTTGATTTGTCTGATTTATAAATTGTATATTTTTATTAAAAGTGTTGGTATTCTATATTTAATTGTCACAATATCCCCACTATATAATAACCTTTAACAGTTATGCTAACATTTAAATCTACTACAGAATATTATATACATCTGATTATTTTTACATATTATAATGTAATAAAAACAGTGTATATAAAACATAAAAACAGTTGCAGCAATTGCATATGTCTAGTTTAATGAAAATATTAGGGGTGTCATGATAGCAGTGTTCCAATATTTGAGGTGCTTCCACAAAGAAGAGGGAGGCAATCTATTCTCCAACACCTGAAGGCAGGACAAGAAGCAACGGGTGGAAACTAATCAAGGATAGAAGCTACCTAGAACTAAGAAAACATTTCCTGACACTGAGAACAATTAATCAGTGGAACGGCTTGCCTCCAGAAGTTGTGGGGGCTCCAACACTGGAAGTTTTCAAGAAGAGATCAGACAACCATTTGTCTGAAATTGTAAAGGATTTTCTGCTTCAGCAGGGAGTTGGACTAAAAGACCTCTAAGGTCCCTCCCAACTCTGTTATTCTGTTATATTGCCTGCACTCTAGCTGAAGAACCTACTCACCTAGATTCCTTATCACCAAAATTTGCTGGGTTATCACAGTGTTCAATTCTAAGGATTGGAAAGGTTGTTTCAACCGCATCTTCTTCTATATTGCTTAAAATACATGTCTGAGAAATATTCTGAATCTGATCTGGAAAACACATGTGATTATAACAGAAATAGATTAACTCAGATATTCAGTGAAAACTACAAAAAAGAGTAGTGCAGTACGTTTTATTAAGTGTGGATGCATTGGACAATTTATGTGGTGACATTTTCAATTATTTAGAGCAAAGTGCAGTTTAGCTTCAGTTTTGTAGCAGAAAAATATGGTACAAACTCGGCAAAGCATATCACTGTCTGTCACCTATCTTGCTGTCTTCACTGTCTTCATGCTCTGGTAACATTGGTATAACAAATTTAATTAACATACAGCAGGGATATTTCATTTTTTTTCTTAATTTCTGAGTTGTCCTTACTTTTTTTGCATCCTTTATGAATGCACTTCTTATTTGAACAACGGAATTAGTATCTTCCAAACAAAAAAATGTAAATTAGAACAGCACATATTCAATTAAATTATTTGCTAACCAGTAATATTGTAAAATGTTTGTGCAATATTACCCAAATGCTCAAACTTTGTTATTTTGTTGTAAAACTTTTTTCTCTCTTTCTTTACATCAATATGAATTACACAGCGATACTTATGTCCAGTAATCAAGCTGAAGATCCACAGCTGAAAGAAAAAAAAATGCAATCACTGTAGTTTACTTTTCTACATTAATCACTGTAAAAATGTTTTTAATTTTATTATCTCAGTTCAGTAGTAAGCATGTGACCACTGAATTGAGATACCATGCCACATCTTTTCAATAAAATGGTTACAATTAGAATTCTCAGTTTCTTAAATGTCACCAATATTTGGCAACCAGCTTTTTCTATTCAAAGTTTAGTTTGGGCTATACAAATTACAATGAATAAAGAAAATAGCCAGTGATTTTGATTGATTTATAATGTGCAACTTAAATTCACTTTTGTTAACATTGCAACTTGTCTTTTACAATTGCAATATAAAATAAGCAATCACTATGTATGCAAAAGGTTAATATATTTATCTTGAAAGTCAGTATTTAAAATCTGAAAAGAGAAAAACAGAGAACTATTTTCCATATATAATGATATTTTGGGAATTCCAAGCTATACATGATACAATTTTTTAAAAAAATCATGGAGGAATGGTCAATTACCTTGTCATTTGGAAACAGATTAATTTGAGACTTCAATAGAAGTTGTATATATACTATTGAACTGTGATCTAAACCAGCTCATCAGAAATCAAATATGAATTTTCTATCTAATATTATAACAGTAAATTACAAATAGTCACATAGTGCATACACTTATTACCTGTCCATCTGCACATCCAGTGATAATCTGTTTATTTGCTTCATCAATAAAGAGACTTAAAAGAGGAAATGCTGTTAAAAAAGAAGTCTTCCTTGTTATTAATGTATTATAACAAAAACTCTAGCACCACCTATAGTTCATTTAAAACTGCTCTATAATAAAGCAGTCCCCCAGATGAAGAACAACCATTCCTAAATTTGTCTTTAACCTGAATTTGCGTATGTCAAAACAAATACAAATGGACTGCCTATGTCTAAAAATGGCAGAGGGTGCTATTCTTCCTCAAGTGAACACACACTGCTGAGGCTGCACAATGTTTTCATGAATTGCTGAAAATAGCTGTATATTAAGAATATGCAACTTTAGAGGTTTCAATATCACACTATTCAAATTCATATTAATAGCAAACTCACTTGTATTGCAAAATGGTGCTGCAGGCAAAAGCATGGGTTAAGAACTTAATTTCTTCTGTTTTCTGCCTTCCCGAACTCACAGCTTCTCCATTTCAAACTGTCTCTCCAGAAGCTGCCTCTCAAAATTTTTCAGAGGCCTTTTGCTTGAATACTTTATTTTATTTTATTTATTATACAAGCACACACACACACACACACACCTGATTCCCAGCGATTCTTCATTCCCATGCAATGAATCTTTATGCTTTATATCCTTGCAATGAATTTCTTATGGATAGGAGTACTGTTGAATAGGTAACTGCAGCAATTGCCTACTCTGCCAAGAATAATACTAGCATACATTGTTTTATAAAAGGAACATAGGTTGGTAATGAATCATATGCATCTAAACCCTACCTGTTATTACTGCTGATTGATATATTAGCAATCCAATACAGTAATCCCAGACCTTTTGAAAAACACATGAGATTAAATAATCAGTTTATAGCACCATGAAAACAACCAATGTGATGCCCTGTAAATATACAACCCAAAATTTCAAATAAATTATTTACTATGCTTCTAGCACTTCTAATTTATGGAATTAAAGATAGCTTCTGGTGTTTAGAGAAAATTACACCTACAATTCACCTAAAAAGCTTACATTCTCATGACAATAAAATATCACTGTCCTTCAACCAAACATAAAACAACACATTTTTCATAGGAGATTTGCTCTACACTCTTAAAATTCAGGAAGTTTTCAACTGATTTCACAGAAATACAGAAAACAAGCAATACAGAAGTAACAGAAGTTAATGATAATTGTTAACATTATATAGTTCAGGTTCGTAATACTCTTCCTAATATGAATTGCTTTTCATAATGCTTATTCCTCTGATTTAAAAATCTCCATTTTATAATATTTAAGTGTTTTTACTTTTATAAGTCTGCAATCAAACAGATTTTTTTTAAAGAGAAACAATGGCCTTACCTTAAAACTTCTATCTTCTGAAATCGATATAAGTATATTTTTCTCCCAAGTACAAAATTCAGCAGCAGTTACTGGTGCCAGATGGCCTTCTAGCTCAGCAATTATTGCTTCATCCTGGCATCAATAGAGGGGAAAATGTAAATGACATTTAAAATGTTAGATTTGACAGAATTTGATTATTTATAACATTTTAATAGATAGATGTGAAAAATACTGATGCTAATATGGTCGCAGACAAATTTAACCTTATTTAATCAAATTTAATTAAATTTCAAAGCCGCCTTACATATACAAGAAAAAAAAATCCCTCAACCTTATAGCATATCTTCTAAGCAAAGCCACTGAACCACAATTTTGTTTTAGTTATCACTTCCATTAAATATGAAATGAAATTCTGTAGCTACTTTTAGTCTTTTCCTCCATGTCTTCTGTTCTACCTTTACCCTCTATTTTAATATTAGACCTAATTTCATTATATATCTAGTTAATTTTAAACTATTTACAAAAGCTTTGTATCATTCACATTTAAATTAAATCAAAATAATTCACAGCTTAGTTGTTGGACTGCAGATGTTTCATGGAGGTGTTACATCTAGTTACTGCTAGCAAGTTTGGATTTATCCCATTTATATACAGTAGCTTGGTCTGTCAGTGTTGATGGGGATGTGCTATTCTCCTTGATAGTTTTTGATCAATGATCACTGAGCTTCCAGCAAGCAAAGTCAAGAGAACAAAAACCAAGATGACACTGACCTTATATAATTTACATCATATTATAAGTATAGGCTAATTACATAATATTTTACAATAATCAAAATGAGGATAAAGAGGGTGTCATCTTGCATTATTTCCCTTAGACTTTAGTTTGCCAAAGGCACAAACAACAAGCAAATTACACATAGGCTAACTAATCAAAGGCATGGATGATCTGTAACCTGCTCAATGTTATTGTTATAGTGTGATTCTTCTTGCTCTCTCAACATGTGGAAGTCTGACTGAGTTTATTATATTTATCATTGAATAAAGCAACATAATTAGAGATAATCTGACTTGTAGTTCATAGTTTCCTTTCGACTGAGGAAGGATATTACATAACAAAGTGGATCTGGCTTATATTGTGAGGCTGGCACTTTGATCCTGCTTATACATAAGATGAGAAAATACTGCACTGTCAAGCAAGCAGTTTTACTGTTCTATGGGGTTCCAAAGGTTATTGGGAATACCTCCTACTATTACCACATTGTCTGTTACTTTGGAAAAAAATACTTTTCTTTCACAAAATGATAAAAACAGCTTTCAACTTTTGCTTATTCTATGAAATAGTATATGTAAATAAGTATTGGGAATACCTCCTACTATTACCACATTGTTACTTTGAAAAAAAAATACTCTTCTTTTACAAAATGATAATAACAGCTTTCAACTTTTGCTTATTCTATGAAACAGTATATGTAAATAAGTATTTATTTTACAAACTACGTATGCAATAGAACCGTGAAAAGCATTTTAAAATGAATCTACAGTAGAGCTGTGAAAAGCATTTGGAATGGAAGTTTTGTCAATTACACTGCTGCAATCTTTTCCACTACACTAAAGCAGTGGAATCCGCTGAAGGATACGGATGTGACTTTTGCAAAGGCTATTCAAAAGCTCTGTGTGCATTAACAGCCACGCCAGTGGGAATTCCAGTAGAAGCCGTTTCTAATATGGTTTTACCTTTGCATTTAGCACATAGATTCGATTACCAGCACATACTGCCACAGTCTGATCATCTGGACTAAAGCGAACATAAAGCACCATCCCCAGAAGAGTTCCTATCACAATACCTTGTGGCATTAACCCTGCCATAATTGAAACAAATCATTAAATTATTAAAAATAATTCCATCAACTGAAGGGTCAACAAAGATAAGTAAACAAATATCCTAATATCATACAAATGTTCTGAAAAGATTAATAATGTAGTTATATCTTAAAGAATGTCTCGCAAATTCTATGTGTCTTCTCAAAGTATGGCCCAATGAGGTCAGTAAATTTATACTGTATCCAGGTAAGTGGATTGAGAGGTACAGTTAAAGCAGCTAAATTGTTTGTGTTACCCTTCCAAGACTTATGCAAAATGGGTAGAAATTCCAGAAAAATTCAAATCTGCACACTGCAAACATGACTTTGAATCTATTAGTAAAATAATACAGAGAGTATTTGAGTTATTCATTCAGCAACCACCTGAAATTACAACACTGACAAGAGTGGCTTATAATGGTCCTCACACTTCCAACTGTAGTGCTTGGCAAGTGGCATATATTAATGATATTGTTCTGGAGTTCTGTGATCGCCATTTGTGGCCTTCCCAAGTGGCTTCAACAAACAAAGTCAAGGAGGGAAGTCAGATTGCTTAACAACTGTATATTCACTTAAGAACTGCAGTGATTCACTTTGTGGCAAAAAGGCCAAAAACTTGAGTGTAATTCATTTTAACAATTGCTTTGGTCCTAGTTCTGGTCATAAGTCATCAGTCAAGGACTACCTATAACCATGCATGAAAATAAAGACTGATTTATATTTGTATACTATTATATCAGTCATTTTTCTCTGAATACAACCTACATTTGTAATCAGGTATCACATACAGTATACTACACTCAGAAATTGTTATTTGAAGAGATAAAACTTAACATTAATTTCTAGATGAACATTCAAACTTGACCTTCCCCTACAGGAGAAAGCAAAATATTTTAACATTGGACACATTTAATAATATTTTTGAACCATGAATTCAGAAGTTAATAAGAGTGTCTTCCTCTGTAGATAAGACTATGGTTTATAAGGTTACTAATTCAGTTATTTCAACTACGAATCACAATGTATTCCAACTATCTGAGTGAAGCATTCATTTTTATGTATTAAAATTTTCTTTTTGGATTATGATTTGAACAAAATGTATTCAATACTTACGTTTTGTTCAAATCATAATGCAAAAAAAATGTAATGTATTTTCCATTGTAAAGAAGTCCAAAGCATATTGAATGTATCCCCCAAAACAGACCTTCTAGCACTTTCTTTGTACATTCATCCAGATTCCAAACTATCACATAATCTTGTGAAGCAGAGCAAATAAGGAGAGGATCAACTTTGGTCCCAAATGCCAGTGCAGTAATCGAGTGATGATGACCTATTAAATGCAATGCCTGAACAACAACAACAAAAACTTTTATGTTATTTTAAGTCGGATGCAGTGCACAAAATCAAAAAGTATAAATTTCTTCTGAAATGTTCTTCATAGGTCTTAAGGTAAAATATACAGTATAGATAAAATCATAATAGATACAGCAGTTTGCTTTATTGTTCCACCTCACGTTAGTTTTCTAAGACTGTCCTGAAAAGTGGAGATCCTTCACAGCAGATTGGGGATCATGTGGTATGCAAGCATATTCTATCCGGCATCTGACCGCTACTGAATTCAACTCACAATTAAAAAACTATAGGTAGTCCTCGACTTACGACCATCATTGACCCCCAAATTTCCATTGCTATGCAAGATGGTTGTTAAGAGAGCTTTGCCCCATTTTATGACCTTTCTTGTCACAGTTGTCAAGTGAATCACTGTATTTGTTAAAGTAGTAACACACTTGTTAAGTGAATCTGGCCTCCCCATTGACTTTTCTTGTCAGGTCGCAAAAAAGGTGATCACATGACCCTGGGACATTACAACCCTCACAATGCCACTCGCTCCAATATCTGAATTCTGACCATGCGACTACGGGGATGCGACAACGGTTATGTGAAAAACAGTGTAAGTCACTTTTTTCAGTGCCATTGTAACTTTGAAAGGTCACTAAATGAATGGTTGTAAGTTGAGGACTACCTGTACACTAACCTAAGCCTTCCCTAGCAAACATTAGTCTAGAATAAGCTTTAGCAGACAAAGTTCCAAATAAGAGGGGAAAAAATAAGGAAATATTTTTTCCCTTCCATATTCTGTATGTGTGGGGGGAAGAGAGGAAATTGTAAAAAATAAAAATGGGAGGAAATGAAAATTTGGGCAGGTTCACGAGTAAAAGATAATGATGGCTGAACCCCAGTAAAGTTCTGTGAATGTGGCAGGGCAATCATAGGATGAAAACTTCATCTGGAATTGCACTAAGAAATCTAACATTAGGCAAACACAAAACTATGTTGTGTGTTTGCCATAATAAATAGATGATAGAGTATCCCTTTAAATATGAAAAGTGTACTTTACGTCATCACTGGTATCATATTTGCTGTTCCTGGACATATGCTTTTAACCACTTCTATATTCATTTCAAAAGGATTGGCACAAGTGGTACTTGCGGATTGTTTTCCCTAAAATGTTATTTTCAGCATTAATGCCCACAAAGAAACTTGTATTTAACCTGATGGTTGGGCTCATCACTCATATTCCAAATACAAAGTTCATTTCCATTTAAGGGAAAAGCACAGTAATGGAGGCTACAAGCCAGCTGAACATGTGATTCTGGCACTTTCGATCTAAATACTTGTTTTTCAAGAACAATGCTGCTGCTGTTATATCCATCTTCAGTGGAGCAGAGGTCCATGAGGTTTTCCATGGTATACCTGAGACATAACAAATTGGATATAATTATATCACTCATTATATTTAGAGATATTTTGTATTTAGATATCATTCAAAATATTGTGCACAGTACTTTATCCTTAGTAAAGGTAATCAAGGGTCTAGCTTAGTCTCCCAAACTTATAAAAATTGAATAATCATCATTTAAATCATTTTAAGATAAAGTGAATTATAAAATCTATTTAAAATATGAATTTATATTAATAATGTTACAGTAAAATGTGCAATTCCATTGGATAAGTATGAGGGACTGCAGATAGAGGCAGGAGTTAGAATTTCTGAACTCTAAATACCAACAATTCTATTAAATACAAACAATGATAGGGATTGCTGTGAAAAAACACTTGCTGCTTTAAAATAATGTTTTAAAAGTCCTTATAAAAGTACAAATCATATTATATATGGAAATCTAGACGTATAATAATCCTTTAAATACCATTTGAACATTTCAGATACTATCAGTTGTGATGTGGAAAACAAATATATATTACTGGTTTTAATTTGTTCCTGGTCAGAAAGAGGATATTGGAAAACATAACAAAAAATGCTGCAGCAAAGAGCTGGGATTCATGTGGATCTTTTTAAACCAGGCAAGGAGATATCTCAGCAGGCTCAATGTTGCCTTGCAACTACAGTCCTTGTGGTCCTAGCAAGATCACATTTTCTTGAAGTACTATGAAGTAAGCTTATGTAAAGCTTGCTTGCTACCTTATGCGAACCAAGCCAGATTGGTTTATAGAATGCTTCCAGGTCTTGCAAATTTCTAGTCAACCGCTAGACAACAACAAACAGCTCCCTTGTTATATCATTACTGCCAATCCAGTAGTTCTCTGGATTTGGGGAAGTCAGATCAGGTACCTCTAAAATACCTTTTTTTTAAAAAAAGTAAAAAAATTGCAAGCTACTGGAGCACAGGCAATTCTGCTTTGCTATCGCGGAGAAACCAGCCGCTCGTTGGATTGCACGCTGCCTTTTCTGTGTGAGAGAGAGAGAGGTCCGCGAGAGAAATAATCCTGGGGAAGATCTGAACTTCGTCCAGATTTTGTCCCACAAGGATTCCACGGTAACAGTGGGGCGTGAAATATCTACGACTGTTGGATGGAAACGAAAACGTGGTCGAGCACAGAACAGATAGCGGGGCAGCCTGGTCGCCAACTGTGCAGCACGACGCACTTTTTTCAGCGTGGCGGCAAGTCAACCCGCGAGGACGTCAATCCCAAAGCAGCCTCCTGCTCGGGAAAAGATCCTCGTTATTGTCCGTACCGTGCGTGGCTGCCGCGAGTGTAGGTCGCCGTCTCCTGTAAGCAAGATTAGGAGGTGAACGTAAATCTTTCCCAGCTGGAAGGTGACGGCCGCCTGGTTTCCCAGGCAGCAACGATACTTACGGCACAGCCTCGGAGCCAATTCTAAACGTTGCTTTCGTCTTCCTGTGAGTTTCGTTCAAGCGGTTCCCAAGAGACGGGAAGGATTGCGCTGTTGTGTATGGAATGGAGATGCTTTTCTCCTTCCTTTTCCAACCGGTCTTTAGGGGTAATATGCCAAGCTCAAAACCGATATGTGAGTGATTTATCTATCTCATTTTCCTGGAGAGAATTGTATCTTTGAAAGTTTGCCTGTAAGTCCAGAACTGATAAATTGCCAGCTATTTAGATTATGAATGGTTCCAGAAAAACAACTCTCTTCTTAAAGAACAAATAATCAAGAGCAAAATTATTGTAGCTAAACATACACTATTCTAGGTAGTTACTGTACTATGATTACATAACAAAAAATTACAGTAGATTAAAGCATCTATATTTTTCTCTATGTTATGAGTGCCATACATAATTAAGAAAACTCGTTTTCAAAAATGGTGACATGAACAATTATGCAACCTAAATTTTCACTATTTTACCTTAAAGGCATATTGTCTCAATCAAAATGAACAGTTCTGCTTTAATGGATAATTAGTGTCCAGTTTTGTATAGGCTGTACCTGTATTGTACAGAATTCCTGCAATTTAAGCCACTGATTTTCTGTACTGTTATATATGCAAAACTTCATATTCATATACATACACAACAGACACACATACCACATACAAAAATATATTTATGGTATGCATATATACTTACACATAGATATGGACTTCAGACTTATTTAAACTTATGTATCCCATTGCTACAGTTGATTATGATTGTATTGTCTTAACACATTTCAAAATATCTTTTTTTCAAAATATTTTTATGAAAGTTTATAGTAATTTAAACACACACACATACATTCTGGCATATTTTTTTATAGGCCACTTCTTACATGTCCATGAGTTGTCACTTCATATGCAGCCTCTTCTAGTTGTATGCTGATATCAGATTAAGTACTTAAATTAAAGAGCTTGCATTGTGACATCACAACACACTTTTTTCATATGTCTTTCATCTCCTTCACTACCCCTAGCTTCCTTTGTGAACTCTTTTGGCTAAGTCAGCATTTCATGTATGTGGCCAGAGATCAATAACAAAGGAAAACTACTCAATTAACATGTAGGTTTCTTTCGCCTTAGAAATTTGGGAAGAAATTGATCATGGTTATTGCTAGTAGGAAATCAATCATACTTGCAGCATTACCTACAAATCAGTTCAATTATACATACATTTGTCATTGTTTGTTTTATATTTTACACTTTTGTTAGCTGCTTTGAAAAATGCTGAGACAGATGATTTTTTAAAAATAGTCGGCTCGCCTTATCTTGCCATTAAAAACATCTCATTTTTATGAATTACTTTCATGCTTTGAGTAAAGTAAGAGAACGATGGGCAATGCATTTATTTCAAACTTTTCTAATAATAACAACCACGACAAGAAGCAGCCAATGGTTGCTGGCAATATTCCACCAAAGTTCCTTTCAGCCAATGGTTGACCGCTCCTCAGCCTCGGCTCACGACCTGTTTTCTGTTGCCACGGTGATAGAACGAGACCATTTCTCCGGATAATCCCTCCCAGTCATCGCTCCGCCTTTTTTTTTTGCTTCGCAGAACAAAAATCCGTAAAGCAAGCTCGAGTCGAAAAATCTCGCGAAGCTACAGAGGAGTCTCGTAGTGAGAGATTGCCGTTCTGTCAAAAGATTCTGGCGGCCTCCTCGATGGTGGCTGGGCGAGCGAGCGAAGTGGCTCCGCGATAGGGTGAGTTTGGGGAAGGGGGGTTTGGACAAATCGGGCCTGGGCCAAGCCGAGGGGGGGGGGGAGACAAGGAGAGCTGCGCGAGCCCTTGCGCGAGGCTGGGGGGAGTGGCCCATCTCTTGCCTGGCGGGTCTGTAGGACGGCGTTAAACGACAGATCCCGTTTACATTGTGCGCGCGCGGGGGTGGGGGTCTTCTCCTCCCAGGCAGACCCTTCCCGAAGCCCTGAAGAAGCGGGCGAATTGAGGGGAAAGCGGGTGGCTCTCGAAAAGGCGGAGATTTCCTTCCGGACCGGGTTTCTAAGTTTCTTTACACACTGTCCGGTGGGCCTTCTTTGACATCCCCTCAGACCGCGCTCACCTGCCTCTCTTTTTCCTGTTGTCAGGATTGCAAATCTCTCGCGGGGGTGGATTCAATTTGGTATAAATAAACGAGCAAGCACCGGGGTCCGATTCTGCAGGGGAGAGTTTATAGCCCTGGTAACTTCCTATGCTGAGGCTAAATTCGGTTTAAAATATAGAATAACGGAGTTGGAAGGGACCTTGGAGGTCTTCTAATTGACCCCCCTCCTCCCTCAGGCAGGAAACCCTATGCCATTTCAGACAAATGGTTGTCCAACCTCTTCTTAAAAACTTCTAGTGTTGGGGTATCCATAATTTCTGGAGACAAGTTGTTCCACAGATTGTTCTGTCAGGAAATTTCTTCTTAATTCTAGGTCGCTTCTCTCCTTGATTAGTTTCCACCCATTGCTTCTTGTCCTGCCCTCAGGTGCTTTGAGAATAGCTTGATTCCATCTTCTTTGTGACAGCCCTTCAGATATTGGAATACTGCTGTCACCCCTAGCCCTTCTTTTCATAAGACGAGACATACTCAATTCCAGCAACCTTCTTTGTTTAGACTCCAGTCCACTAATCATCTGTATTGCTCTTCTCTGCACTCTTTCTAGAGTCTCAATGTCTTTTTTACATCCTGGCAACCAAAACTGGATGCAGTATTCCAAGTGTGGCCTTACTAAGGCATTATAAAGTGACATTAATATTTCATGTGATCTTAATTCTATCCCTGTTTACGCAGCTTAGAACTGTGTCGGCTGTTCTGACAGTTGCAGCACACTGCTGGCTCATATTTAAGTGATTGTCCACTAGGATTTAACTGAACAGAGGAAGCCTCCTGTTATTTGTGGTACTTGGTGCCTTGTGCTTGGGATGCATTTCTATGGTTTCACTTTTACGTCTCTTCTCTATTTTCCCGCTCCCCCAAAAAAGCCCTGCTTAGCAAATTATTGTTATGAGGAATTAATGTTACCTTTTAGGTTGTAGTCGTCTGCTTCTGACTGATGAAAAGCAGTGTGTATTCCTCTCTTGTCCTGCGATTTCAGGACACGGAGGGAAAATTGCTGTTCCAGGGTATTGTAAGACTCTGGGACTCTTTCTGCCTTCAGAATCTATAGATTAAGATAGGTTAAGATATGCAGTCACTGTGGTGTTTCTATGAAAACATGCTGCCTCTGTGTATGTTTGAGATCCAATCTGTTTAGTGTGTATAAAATATTTGATGCATGACAGGAAACCTATGGAATAGTTCTAATTTTCATATATGCCTATAGCTGTATAGAACCACTGTGTCATTATTTAAAGGGGGGGGCGTGTTCTACAGAAAAGCAAATCTATATGCTCTTGTTGAAATTTAAATAAATCAGATACTTATTTCTGAGGCCATTTTCATGCAAAATAGCCTTTTCCTGTCATGTCACACTTACAAAGGTCACATTTATTACTAAAATATTAATGACAATATGCTTTTGATCCATGGTATCAACTTGGTCCTGGTATCCCAGTGTTATAAACTTTTTCAGAAGAGTATCTGACTGATTTTCCAGGATAACCTTTCTATATTGATTCATTAATAGTTTGTTTAAACTACTATTTTTGTTGCCTTTTTACAAGAGTGATAGAACATGGTATCTGGAGGTTACTTCAGTCACAGAACAGGTTTATTTTATATCCAACACAGGTGTGATGGCCCCTTACTACAAGAGGATACTAGTAATACTGTTTACTTTTCAAGGACTTCTTATAACAAGTGCTTTTAATGAGGATGGGGATGTACCTGAAGAATGGATTCTCCTGCATGTAGTTCAAGGTCAGATTGGAGCTGGAAATTACAGCTACTTGAGACTAAATCATGAAGGGAAAATAGTGCTTCAGATGCAGAGTTTAAAAGGTGATGCAGACTTGTATGTATCTGATGTAACTCTTCATCCCAGTTTCGATGATTATGAATTAGAGTCTGTAACTTGTGGTCAAGATGTGGTTTATGTACCAGCACACTTTCGTCGCCCAGTAGGAATTGGAATTTATGGTCATCCCTCTCATTTGGAAAGTGAATTTGAAATGAAAGTGTACTATGATCAAACAGTTGTAGAATCTCCATTTGGTGGTGGCTCATACAATCCAGAAGAAATGAAAATGAACCAGAAGAAGTTTCATTCAACAGAAGATGAGTATCAAGATGAGGAATCAGTCTTCTGGACTATATTGATTGGAATACTAAAATTAATACTTGAAATTCTCTTTTAGATTTATAGCTTTGAGTGTGAGCAATCTGTATAAATGATTGAATGCTGTTCTAAGCTGTGGATCGGAAAATAAAGCCATAATTATTTTTATAATGTAAACTTTTCCCAGTGCTATATTGTAGCAGGCACAGTATTTGTATGGTTTTCTCTTAACTGATCAGGGTGAATATTAACGGATGCTACAATTCACTGTGATTTTCAATAAAACTTTAAAATTGTAGAAATATGAATTCATGCTCAGTATTTCATCACATTTGTTAATATATTTACAAATAATTTTATATATATATAAAAGAAGATATATATATCTTCTTTGTCCAAAATAGAAATACTTACATGTGAAAGACTTCATCTGCTTTTCCAATCACCACTAAAATCTATTTTAAATTGAAGCAACCTGAATACTGAATTACTTATAGGCAAATATGAAGATTTAAACATGAAATGTTGATGTTAGAATTTTTAGCCCACTAATTTCAAATCATTTTCCACAGTACAAGCCCATCTATATCTATTTAAAAATCATGTAATTATAGATTCATAGTTATCACCTACTAGGAAGTACCACCGTACTGGCAGCTTCAGGGAACAATACCTGAGCTTCCTTGTTCCAGAATTCCGCCAAGTTCTATGAGATCACTGGAAAGATAGAAGCTGAAATGTTTTGAAAATGAATACAATATGTTCTGAATAAATGCCTTGAAGAGGAAAAATTCTAGAAAAAACTCTCATATTGCACCAGGAAAGGAATAAGGAAAAAAAAAGGACTGAGTTGAAATTTTTGCCATATCTACATTAATTTAAAGAAGCTGTTTAGCAAACTACGCATTGCATTACACTGGAAACTAAATCACTTATCACTGTATGGAACACTAGTATGTTTCCAAAACTGACTTGCTCTCTTAAGACCTTGGCATGCATTCGTACTCATTTTCTGGTCTTAGCATACAGAAGAAAATGAAAGATTAGAAGAGTACCAATAATAAGAAATAAGTAGAATGACAACTTATGTGTTTTTGTTCTAAAGTGTGTGACAGCTATGTAGACAGCTCAAATGGCCAGAGACTCCTTGTAGACAGAAAGAAATGAGAATTATTCAAGAATTCACGACTTGAGTTGCTTGACTTAAATTAAGCTTGGTTCCTACAATACACTTTAATTTCATAATAATAGCATCATATTCAAACAAATAAGATGCTAATTGATTATGCAAGAAACCTGTATACTTAATGAAGTGTTTTATTTTGTGATTTAGAGAGAATTGTTACTCTACTAATACTCTTGAATTTAATAATCAATATTTTCCTTTGAATAGGATGGAGGACAAAAGTAATTACTCTGCAATTGTTTTTTATAAAAATGATTATTATGCAGAACAGAATCTATAAGACAAATTATAAAAATACAGAATAGAGATATGTTCACCTCTGTCTTTAATGCAACAAAAGATACTGGATAACCTTCCTCACCATGTTAAAATTAAAAAAAGTTTTATTTGGTGAAACTGTTTTTGAGTGGTGTTTTTCCTTGTACAGTGGTAAATAAAGTAGCACCAAGTTTAGCACTAGGTTTTGTGAAGTTAATATGCAGTTATCCTTCTTTGCTGTTCTTCCCTCTTCTTCCTCTGCCCCTGGGAATTGGGGGTTGTCTTTCACAACAGTCACAAATCCAGCGACCTACAAAATTAGAGCTGTCAATTAAAAGAAGACCAATGGCCAAGTAGTCTAAAAAGGCTACTGCAGCTGTATGTGGGAAGTGGGGATATTAATGAGTATGTAGCATATGTTTGTTATAAACGTACAGTATATCACAGAAGTGAGTACACCCCCTCATTTTGTAAATATTTAAGTATATCTTTTCATGTGACAACACTGAAGAAATGACACTTGGCTACAATGTAAAGTAGT
>JANHFL010004099.1:55294-70988 GCA_032468155.1 Oxyrhabdium leporinum | reverse complement strand
ACACCATCTAAACCAAATACATTTATCTTTGTCCGATCGGAACACAGGACACTGTTCCAGAAATCCATGTTCTTAGTCTGCTTGTCTGCAGCAAACCTTTTGCGAGCTTTCTTGTGCATCATCTTTAGAAGAGGCTTCCTTCTGGGACGACAGCCCTGCAGACCAATTTGATACAGTGTGCAACGTATGGTCTGAGCACTGACAGGCTGACTCCCCACCCCTTCTACCTCTGCAGCAGTGCTGGCAGCACTCATATGCTTATTTCCCAAAACCAACTCTGGATATGATGCTGAGCACGGGCACTCAACTTCTTTGGTTGACCATGGTGAAGCCTGTTCTGACTGGAACCTGTCCTGTTAAACCATTGTATGGTCTTGGCCACTGTGCTGCAACTCAGTTTCAGGGTCTTGGCAGTCTTCTTATAGCTTAGGCCATCTTTATATAGAGCAACAATTCATTTTTTCAGATCCTCAGAGAGTTCATCGCCATGAGGTACCATATTGAATTTCCAGTGACCAGTATGAGAGAGTGAGAGCGATAACACCAAATTTAACACACCTCCTCCCCCTTCACACCCGAGACCTTGTCACATGACATCAGAGAGGGAAAACAGCTACTTGGGCCCCATTTGGACATTAGCACTTAGGGGTGTACTCACTTTTGTTGCCAGCAGTTTAGATATTAATGCTGTGTGTTTGAGGGGACAGCACATTTACACTGTTATACAAGCTGTATACTCACCACTTTACATTGTAGCCAAGTGTCATTTCTTCAGTGTTGTCACATGAAAAGATATACTTAAATATTTAAAAAATGTGAGGGGGTGTACTCACTTCTGTGACATACTGTACATTTGTAACACTAGGTTTTTATGCCCCTCCTATTAAAAAAGACACTACACTAAATTGACTCAATAGTCATATTCCAGTAATGAATGTACTCAGATTTAATACATTCATATTCACTCCCCTAAATAAACTTTAAGATGCTGTAGTATAAAGTAATAAAATATTTAGCTACACTCCGAATGTCAGTAGAATGAACAGTTAACACAAGATTCACTTCACATAATAAATAGATGTACAATCTTTTCAAAAGAAAAAAAAGCAATCCAAATCTTGAATTTTAGTTCTGCCTCTGAACAAGTGTAATTGATATAATTACCTGAAGGGATAGCACCAAGCCCCACACAAAATGTATGATAGCCACGATCACACACATCACAGAACATCATTTCTTCCTCATGGTGAGGCTGCCCGCATATAATGCATGTTTTACACTCCATACATTGCCAAGGATAGGTCTTAATTATTGCAACAAGCTCTGCAGACATATCCAAACAGGAAGGATGTCCTAGATCAAAACCAGTGTCATTACTAGAATGGTTATATGAAGGATCCTAACAAGATTAAAATGATTTTATTGTATAGAATTTACTTTAAATCAGTGTATCAAATGTGCTAATTAAACTTTAGTAACTGCAGAAATTGTAGTTTGTTATTTTTGTTTCAATTTAAATATATAGACACGTTTAAAGCAGATTTGTTACTTACCACTGTTTTCACATTGGGAGCAGTGTATAAGTGCTTCAGACTTCCCTTTCTTGTTGGACTCCTTACCCTTCAGACAAATTCCACATATAGCATTTGGAATGACCTTTGGCTGGAAGGGTAGAAGAGGGCTATAAATTCATTCCGGAAGAATTGATACAGGTTTTTTTTTTCAAAAAATGTGTGTTATTTAAATTTCTATAAATTAACAAACCTGGGTGGTGTAGAACAAGGATATGATTAAAAATTGATAGGTATTGATTATATGAAAAACACTGGAACAGAGACTATTTTAAACACATGCAAAGTGAAATAATATAATAATGTATAATCGCAACTAATCAAATCAATGAATTTTTAAAAGAATAATTGAATTTTTAATCTCCTTATGTAAGATGAATGTGTATGAAATTGCTAACACATAATTATTCAAATGTTGATTTAAGCTAATCATATTCACTCTCCATGCAGTATAGTACTGAAATTACATATTGAAAATTCTAAGTATATTTTTGTCTAATGCGGAAGCTGATTAAAACCTGTTCATTTCATCAGTAAACAAAATAAAATTGTATGTAAATGTAAGCAAACAAGCTGAAATTGGTACTTTGTGAGGATAAGGACCAACAACTATCAATTGCAAGCAATTTTTACATCTGCACAGAAAATAGATTTTATACATCTACATTTGTTCCATGGATTGTATCCATTATACTGTCTTCTTAAACTGAACCTATATCTTCAATTTGTACAAACAATACAAATTGTTTTACTCTGTGCCTGACAAAATGTGAAAATTATAAGGAGTGTCTCTTGGTAATAACATTATTAGAATTTCACGTATCTTCCCTAATCATCATCTTATACCATTCATGTCAACAAGTGCTTTTTTGCATGTAAGAACAACTATCATTTGAAAATAATGTATCATGTCATTTCAATTCCAAAACCCTCCTGCCGCCACCACGTGCTCCATTTCTCTGGGGAATCCTAAAGTGTAGATTTGAGATTAATATTGGAGGGAGAAAAATATAAGTTCCTCTGATCAAGTAACATTGGATAATCAAAAGTACTCCAGATACTTAATATATCATTATATTGTAATGAAACCGTTTTTGTAAATTAACTTTCAAAAAATTGCCTCCTAACCTTAAATATGTAGGTCTCAATTTGTCTGAATTGTTATAGTAGTAAGAATTGCCAAAAATTATCAAACAGATTGGTGAAATTATTTGAAGAATGTTTCATTCAAATTTAGATACATTTCCATATAAAACTTTAATATATAACAGAAAACAATGCACATTTAATTTGTATAACATTTCAACTATGTAGCTAGAACCACACGTATGCTACCCTAATGATTATTTTCCCCTTTAAATATCTGAATTTTTAAAAAGCCACAAATTATTAAATTGTATAATGCTATAACCAAAACTAAAACAGGTACAGTAATTTATATATTTTAATAAGATAGATTTTATTATTCCTTGGATATAGTTTGCATGTTTTTGTTTTCCCTGCATTTATGTTCAAGGACAACAGATCCTGCCTTTATGTGATATTGAGGAAGAGGTCACCAATGTTAAAGTTTGACATTGATTAATCAGAACATGAAGGAAACGATGCTGGTGAGGAGATTCTAGACCAGAGGTAGATATTTTTTTAAGCTGAGTTAGGTCTTAAATAAGCATCTATTGTTCACGCTATAGCAGTACATTTCCTGCAGGAAAAGACACTAAATGAATCCAACACAATTTCTAACTCTGATACCAATTTCTTCTCATATTACATTGACAACATGGAAACATGGGTGGATGGTTGCTTACTTTATCTAAATAGCTACAAATTACAAGGTAATAATTGTAACAACAGTTTGCTCTTAACAGAAAAATGGTGTATCAAAGTAAGAACGAAAACATTTATTGCTGAAAGAATGAAAAGTGTGTACAAGCATCACTCTGCTATACACATCTTTATCAGGAATATTTTAATAATGCTGAAAGAAGCAGAGTAGATTTGAATTATTCTGAGTAAAAATAAATTTAGTTCTAGAAAATTGCAATTATTAACTATATAAATATAAAATTTGAATGAGTTAATATGTGTTTATTATGTATTAGCCTAATTTCAGAAATTATTTATGCAGTATTCTCGGCCTCCACAGTTTTGTTTAAATACCCACAAGGCATTTATAAATAGCTCTTTTTAAAAAGATGACAGAGGCATTCAATATTTTTGCTTATTTATTTTTTTAAAAAAATCATAGTCCACCTGTTTTATACATAAATATATTGAAATGATAAAGGAGTCTAACATTCACAAATATCTCTACAAAATAATAAATAACCATGGTGGAAAAAGACATATATTTTTATTTGCTATTCTAATCCTACTTGCATACCTTTTTATACCCTGCTCCTCCCAAAGAAAAGAATAAACCCAATTCTGCAGCATTTGCCTTTTACAGTGCTACATTCTATAAAGTTCACTGTGTTTTAAGCTATATCAAGATAACAATTAGAAAATACACTTGCTATTTCTTTTATTATATGCATATCTACTGCTACACTATGTAGCAGCAAGCTGCCTCTCAATCACCCAAGCAAAACTACCTTTCTGTTGCTATACCTGTACTGAGTTAAGTGCAGTTAATATTTCTGTGCAGTCTAGGTACTACACCAGCAAAGAGGCATTTAACAATAATGCTTTCCACAAATCTGAATTCTATAAATCTAGGAATAAAATAGTCACAACATACTAATTTAAAAGAACATCCAAAAATGGATGTCTCTCCTGTAGAAATGAAGAAAAAGGAAAGTCTATTCATATTTAGGAACGATTCTAAAAAGAAATTAAAATGACACTGGAAAACATTGCCTGCCTGATTTAGTGATGTTCTGGACATCTTCAAGTTAACAAGCAAAAGAATAGTAAGATTTTCAATCCTACTGCTTCAAAAAATCATTTTAGACTAAAACTGCAATTCTGTATACCGGCCAAAATCATATTCACCTGTCAGTTCTAAATAAAGCAAGGGCAATGAGTCTTGGTTTCAGTGACTTTGGGATTTGTTGAGCCAGGTTTTTTGTTTTCATGAAACTGACTGAGTAAACCAAGGAGTCTTCTCCAAAGCTGGAGAAGCAAAGAGTGGACAAAGAGGGAAAGCTACTCTGAAGCAAAAGAGTAGCCAGTAGGAGTACATGTTCCATCTTCATACTTCAATAAAGCTTTGCGCTTTGTGTATTGGATATGAAATGATATCTGTGAACCACCCAATGAAATTTTTAGCTTATCATCAAATACATAAGCATGCTGTATTTCTAGAAATTACACTGCCTGGAAACAAGCCTTTTCTACGCAAATTAATGTAAATCAGAGAGTTACGGAATATAAAGAAAGAAAGAGTGGGATAATCAGTTAACAGACTTGTACTTCAAACTTTTGTTTTCTACTGAAATATGCAGACATGGATCTCTCCCTTACTCTGAGAATACTGCCATGACAATTATAATCATCAGTCCTTCATCTTTTAGAACAATAGCTATTGAGAAAGGATAATAGGAATGAGGCCCCCATTAAAAGACAGATGGTTTAACAAATTAATAAAAATAAATCTGCCTGCTTAGAAAAAAGGTAAATATAAGAAACCCATTTATAATACTTGCAATATATGTATTAACATTTTGCTTATCTTTCCTAAAATCTCTTACAGTAAAATTTTAATTTTAAAATGTAAATAGAGAAATAATCTAATATATGGAGTGAATACTATGCAATAAAGTCATTGTAACTATTAATGGTTCCTGGGAACAATTAAATCCCCATTTGTAGGCTTATTTAGGCACATGATGTATCAAATGCAGTCAATAACTGATAAAGATGTTCATATCATATTAGTTTCATAACACACATTGTATTAGATATTTAAAACTAGTTCTTACATAGTTAGTTACTCTAAAGTGAAAAAATGCACTGTTTTATTTTCTAATCAGTCTGTATTTTCTTTTCGGGACCAAAATGCACCTGATAATTCTCATATTCTAACCTCATTAAGATTCACTTTAAACAATTCCCAGTACTTCTCCATAGATCAACTATATATGGATGGGTTTGAACCAGTGACCAGTAATCATTTGGATTCATTTTTAAACCTAAATTTTGAAGAATATATATAAAAAAATAAAACTACCTTTAGCAATCAAAAATTTGTATATTGGTTTTTCTTACAGTGCCTTCACAAGAAACTAGCCAGGCATTGCTGTATGCATGGATTTTTCTCACATAATACTTCAAGTTCAAAATTCTCTAATGCCTTCCTAAGCTTCATCTTTGGATTTCAAAAGTTAATCATATAAATTACTACCACACACTTGAAGCTGCAATGAAATAAAACATTTTGCAAGGCTGTTATGTAAAAATATACATGTCTACAAAAAATTAAACATTTTCTGTATCATTTTTAAAAACTCCTTAAAAGAAATGGTTCCTAGCATTTAATATTTTTGTATGAGTGTCTGAAACCATGCATTTATGCAGTTAAATTGTATTTGGAATCTTTCTTTTTTTTTTTCAAAGAAAGCTACTCAACACTAACTGAAAAGTGATTGGAGTCCTGTACTTTGTATGATTCTGTAATACATTCAATATATAAGTTACGTAGTTTGAAAATGGTTTACAATATTTCAAAATCATGTTACTTGTACTATGTAAATTCTCCAGCTTCATACTACCTAATCACTTTTTGGATCACAGAACTATTTCCTTAACTTTCTTCCTTACAACCCTTCAAAAACATAAACATATGCCTTATTCTGTGTAAGCAAAATTTACTGGTAAGCAAATCTTATTGGTAAACAAATAGCTTCCAGCTTATTTTCTTTATCCTCAATATAAATTTCAATCTAAAATTTCAGTTAATTCGAAACTGAAATTCACCAGTAATACTGACAATTAAAAGATGTTATATAATGATCACTGTCTAAAATATAACTCTTTAAGTCCTGGTAAGCTTAAACCACTTCCTCTATGTCATTTTCTTAGAAGTACAAAACCAAAGCTTTACCACAATATCTCACTTGGAGAGCCCACCATCTCTCCAAATCCTCGGTCCCAAAACTATTTTTTAAACTGCAAAATAATGGCCTGTGGCACGGTTCTATTCTACAAGGTTAGTACAACCTTCATTCAAATAAGTTCATCTATCTTCTCATTCTGGTATTCTTCATAAAATGAGGAGAGCAATAAGGAAAAGAACCTGGTTCAAGGCCAACGTATGACCTTCACTGCACCTAACAGTGAAGGTTTCATTAGACTATCTGAATATTTCTTCCTAAAAAACAAACACTGCTCAAGCCAAAGCTCATCCTCCCAACTTCCTACATGTACACAGGGGAATTGTTTTAAGATTGCCAACACCAAATTATATTATAAACAGATTACATACTTTTCATCTGGAAAAAGTTAAGAAAATATAAATATATATGTACAATATTCTAGCTACATTTTACAGTGCTAGTCCAGTTCATACTGGTCAGCAAGCTATTATAAACTAAAACACAATGTTATATTTGATATGCAACTATCAACTTTGAAGCCCGGAGAACAAAGCAATTTTCCTCCACCTGGCAAAAAGAGGGAGAAAACCAATCTTAATAATGAGATCTCATGCTGCAATTGCTCAGGAACCATTTAGGTACAGAAAATAGAAGCCACTCCACAGCCAGGGTAACAAACAGTAACGCCCCAGGTAAAATAAAGCAACAGGAAGTAAGGAAGCAAACAGGAATGCACAACAGGAGAGCAGCTAGGCAAGTATAGTGAGCAGACGTTCCATATTTTGAAAAACAAAGTTAAATATTTCAGGGAGAGAAGCTGATCAGTAAAGAAGCTGAGTCAGGGGCTTTTTTCTTCTACCTTGTACCCAGGAACCGATTTGGATACAGATCGTTTGGAACCCTCTTTTCTTGGAGTAGAATTTCTCTCTCTTGTTTTTTGTTTTCCCTGCAAAGGTTCTTCCTGGTTTTCTGCTGCGCATTCACCTTCAGACACATTGCCAGATGAGTTGTCCTGTAACATGAAGAAAAATGATTTTTTGCTTCTTTATATGGGATAAGCAAAGACAAAATAACACTTTCTACACCAAACACAAAATAACACATTCTAAACCTCATTCGTTTAGCGTATTGATATATATTCTTAGTATATTCTGACAAAGCCCAATGATTCTGCCCAGCATTTACACATAAATATTTAGAAAACACTATGATAAACTCCATAAAAAGCATAGTAGGATCTAAAATGTAATTTAAAAATTTAATAAACCGCTGTATAAAATAGACCAAACCACAGAAAACCCAGAACTCATTGCTGATATTAAAATATATATCTGGCACACACATTTTTGTTTACCGAATTGCCTTTGATTTTCCGCTTTTCATCTGCTCGCTCTTCTGCATCATCTGAATCTCCATCACTATCCAGTGCAGGCAGATCTGGATCTAAGGGGGGCTCATAAAGAGCTGTATTTAGTGGCAGATATCGAAGTTCATCTGGAGAGTATCTAAAATTAAGTAAAAAGTTTTAAACTTGCATTTCAAATTGAAATAGATGAGGTGATACAGAAAAAGACAAAGCGAATTTAATATTTTAGCAGTCATTTACAAAATTTTAACCATAAACTAGAAAGAAGTACAATATGTATATATGGGTATATGTTATATGTATACACAATACATAAATTAATCAAATCTTCTTTAAGAATCAAATGTTACACTTGAACTAGTATCCAGCCCATAATAGGTAATATGACCCATGCATGCAGAAATCTTCACAGAATATTACATAGTACGGTTTTTAAAAAATAATTAGCTTAATCACAGCAAATTTTTGGTACCTTTTATAGTATTCCTGAAACTGGCCTGGTATAAGAGCCACTGGATAAGGACTAACTTTTGTCCTTTCTGTAGGTAAGATTTTATATTTTCCTTGAGGCACCTGGATAATCTGTATTGGTTAATACAAAAATAAGAAGTTCATTGCCCATATTTCTGAACAAATTAGCTTTTATAAATAATCAAGAAATATTTGTTACATATCACATCCATGGATTTGCCATACACACATCCAATACATCATGTAACTTAAGGCACATATTTGAATGATCCTATTATACTTCAAATACTAGATCACACAACTGATTTAAAACTCTGTATATTCAACAGTATCTGAAACACAGGTATCTTCATTTATTTTCTGGATCAAACAATATGGCAAATTCACATGGTATCATATAGGACAATATATAGTTAATAAATGTAATGTAAAATTCTATCCTGTATTTAAAATTTCTGGTTGACAAGTATGGATAATAATTTTTGTCTATCAAGCTATAAAAACAATCATACCAAAAGGGGGGAATCAAAATAATAATTTTGTGACATTACCGTATTTTTTGCACTATAATACGCACCTGACCATAAGACACACCTAGGTTTAGAGGAGGAAAACAAGAAAAAAAAATCAGGCAGAGCCCGAGAGGACCATAGATAGGTGTCCTCTCATGTGCCAGCTCTGCCTATTGACTCCTGCACTCCAGAAAAGAGACAGAAGAGGCAGGCAATGACAAAGACAGAAGTGGCAGGGTTCAGCACTATAAAAGGATCCTGCTGCCATGGCCCGGCTGCTATTTACTAAAGGACCGGCACTGTCACAAAGATATTTCCACCCACTTTTTTTTTTTTTTTTTTTTGGGGGGGGGGGAGTGCATCTTATGGAGCGAAAAATACAGTACATTTTTCTTGAAGGTGAAAGATGAAAGAGATTGTCACATATCCTCCCTCATATAAACAATTCAGAATGTGGTTGTATTCTTTATGGGCTTCTATGTTTAAATGTATTTTTTTTTATCTTGTCATAGCTGCTTACAAAATAAAACACTAAAACTACAATCGTAGTTAAAAATTAGCAACCTGATCATAACTGTTAATTTTGTCTCACTTGAAGCAAAGGATGAACAACTGGATTGAGAATGAAACTAATATAGAAATAGGGAAGCCTAGCAATCAGGCGAAAGCATCAAGACCATAATCAGCGAGTTCACAATGATTCTAATTTGAGATCAATATTTTATTATTGTACATAAATGGGAAAAAACTACTAGTCTAGAGAGTAGTATATTTTATTTGAAAAAAGCTGTTACACTCTCTAAATAAAATCTTAACAAATTAACTCTGAACTGTATCTGTAAAGCAGAACAAAGAAACCAGATGCTTGCTTTGCAATTAGAAGCAAGGTGGTCACATGGTCTAGCATAGCAGCTTTGATGGAATGGGTTGCTCAAATGTTTATCAAAGCAAAGCAATTTTTAAGATTTCTAAAGCCCTGCATTCTCCTGCTCCAAGAAAACTCATTTTCACTGTTGCACAAATATCAAACCCAATCTTACTTTGCATCCACAATATAGTGTAGATATTCACAAATAATACGACTCAATTTTACTAGTTGTTCCTAATGTTACTTTTCCTTTTAGTGTGTATGCAATGTTTGCACTTCTTACATTTTTTCTTTCTAGTGTGCCATTACAATCTCTCAGGAAATCAATTACAAGCAAGCCTATGCTTACAGAAACTGAAAGAAGAAAATGCAAGTAGCCTACATGTGTTTGTAAATCAAAGTAGGCCCGTCTTTCTTCCATTCGTTCACGGTTTAAGTTGCTGTTGAATTCTGCAGCTTTCTTGGCAGCTTTCTTAATATATTCTGGAACTTTACTTGCTTCAACTTTTTGGGTATTCTGCTGCTGCAATTGCTGAGACAATTTATTTCCATTAGTTCACAAAAGCTGTAGAAATTTGATATCCTGTGTTTTATATTACTCTGTATTTGTAAAATCGTTCATCATAAACAGTTACTTACAGAATACTCTTTATAGTGATCAGTTATTCGTTGACGTTCTTTCTCTTGAAGTATAACCGAGTACTCTGCATGTTTGGCAGGGTATTCTTTAATCATCAGATCAATGACTTCATCACTTCGCAAGGCAGTTAGACCTAAAGTATATCAAAACAATTAAGTGGTTTTATAAAAAAGAAAAGAAACAATCAAGAAGGTAAAATTAAGATCTTTGCTTTTGTGTTTAGCCTTTTTAAAAGTTGTAATGATCTAAAGTTGTCATATCAATATAAGACACAATATAATTGGCAATTGCATATTAACACAAGAAATTAAATTCAACATATAATGTAAGAATTAAGTAGAGGGACATTTCTAAACTGATTCTGTTCCAATTCCTCCCAACCCATTTCTATCTACAACATTCTAAATATCTTAGCAAACACATTACCATATTTTTCTGACTATAAGACGCTCTGAAGTATAAGACACACCTACCTTTTGGGGAGGAAAACAAGAAAAAAAATCTGCCTCTACCGCTGCCTCCCAGTAATTTACCTCCTTGCAGCAAACAGCAAATAGCCTGGTCAGCTTCAGCACAGCCTGATTTAGCACAAGCAGTTGATTGGCGGTTGGATCGGCCTCCCAACGATCAGCTGTTTCAGGCTGCAGGAATCACCATAGCCTATTGCCACCTCCGCATGCCCCATTTTCGGCCTCCGCATCCCGTTTTCAGCCTCTGTATGCCCTATTTTCAGCCTGTTCCGATCCCTGCCGCCTGGAATGGGCCGAAAATGGGGTGCACGGAGGCTGAAAACTGGATGCGGAGGCTGAAAATGGGGCATGCGGAGGTGGCAATAGGCTATGACGATCCCAGACCAGGCTGTTGGCTGTTTGCTGCAAGGAGGCAAATTGCTGGGAGGCAGAGACTGAAGGGTGGAGGCTGGTGGGTGGGTGGGGCTTTGGCAACATTCGCTGTATAAGACGCACAGACATTTCCACCCACTTCGGGGGGGGGGTGCGTCTTATACACCGAAGAATACAGTATATCTAGGAATTAGAATTTAGGAAACAAATTGCATTTTCATGAAACAAACTAAATTTAACAATCTTTTCAGGGATACTTTTCAAATTTTTCACAATTTTATTAGTATAAACCCCCAAAATTATATAAATGCTTGCACACCATTGCCCACAATCATGTATTCTGAGATGGGGGGGGGGGGTTTATATAAATATGCTGAATACGTAGATAGGTAGATAAAACAGCTGTGCCTTTCTTTTGTCCTTACCTAAAGTACACTGCGTTTCCGTAATGACATTTAGTTCTCTGAGGTAAAGTTTCTCTTTGTGAGAAAGATCTCGTCTTTCTAAATCTCCAAGAAAACAATGGGAAAAATAGTAAGAAAGCATAAAAGATTTTTGCAATTTCTTCAAAATATGTAATATTAAAATTACATTTCCATCAAAAGGTTGAATTAAAAAGCTAATCGTGCTTAGTGTTCCTGATTACAATACAGAAGTGGTTTGATGTGCCTTTTTCCAAGTTCTTTTTTAATTTCCCAATCTAGGTTACAGTTCTTGTTTTTCCTTCTGGAAGGATGAAGTCCTAACCAGGTCCAATTCTATTTAGCTTTTAAAGATCAGCTAAGATTGGAACACCATACCAAAAAAAAATAGTGCCAGAAATAGCATACTTATTGCAACTGCCAAATCTGAGAAACATTTTGTGTGGGAATAAATAAAACAATGCTATTTGTCCCGGTGCTCTTTTCCACAAACTAAAGCACACAGGCAAATTCATATATATATATAAATAAAAATGAACTGCAAGAAAGCTCCAATTTCAAATCAGGGATGACTTCAAAAAATTAAAGAAGCAATAGCATAAGTCTGAGGGGTTATGACTGCCTTTTCTCTGAAACATAAAACATACTGACTCGTACTTTATCCTTATCACAAAACACATAACTTCCAAACATATGCTAAATTCTCACCTCTGAGCACAGAGCAGATATGAAACTTTGCACTATTTTAACATTATCTGTTTCAGTGCTAATGGCTTGTTTTAACCAGTAACAAATTTGCAGCCATTTATTTAATTCAAATCTGTGAAGTGTGGGAAAGGGTTCCAAAGCTTATGGAGATAGCAGTCAATAGGTGCCTATAAGAGGCCCACCTGTAAGCATTTCCAAACAAAAGCAACAGACCACCAAGACATTTGATCATCTATACACTTGGAGGCACTTTTAAGACACATGAACAAGCCTGTCTGCACTGAGTGTAAATTTTAACATTTCATGTACGGTAGGTAAGTGTAACATGAATACCTGGATATTTTCGCTTAAAGGAGGTTACCCCCAAGTATTCACTAACTTGTTCTTGAAGCATATAATATTCTCCAGTTTCATCGGGTGGCCATTTGTATTCTATCAGGTTTTCAGCTGGAAAATAACTAAAACTAAACACAGAAAATCAAATTATTAAATTATGAGGATTTAACTCCACAGTCCAAACAGAACCCACATTCAATGCCATGTGCTCTGTAGTAACACTTTTATACATCTATATTCTTAATAATTTTGTAGCTCACTCGAGTGGAAAAATAGTGACACATTTATTATTAGATATTTCACTTTTATTACTTGGTAGTAACTCAAAGTGGTGAATATACACAATACACCTTTCTCCTATTTTCCCCAACATAAGGATGATTTAAAGTATGTTTTCTGTTCCCCATTTTGAATTATCAAGAAGTATCAATCTCTTCTGCTGGCTATCTTTATATATTGGTAGCACATTTCAGCGTTCTAATTCATGAGGATTCTGTATACCCTAGTAAATAAGACAACAAAGACCATGCATTTATTTTTGTTAAAAAAAACTAATATATCAAACTAAAGCAACTTTTTAAAAAATGATAATACCTAAGATCTTGACTTGAAGTCTCACAACTTCGTGAGCTGTCTCCTGAGCCCATGCGGCGTCTTTTAGATGGTTGGCTGCCATCATTTGAATTTTCTTCTGTGTCATCCTGAGATGATACCATAATGTCAAACGTTGAGCAACAAAATACCAAGACCAAAAACACACTTATCAAGAATATGAAGTATTTGGATTTGAAAACCTTAAAGAAACTGTGAACATATGTACCTTATTCTGGGAATTTTCACTGCTCTTTATCCATTTAATTCAAAAATAAGTCAAGCAGTTACATAGGGCCATGATATCTTTAGGGAAATCAACAAAGCTAATAGGTACAGGTACCGTACTCTAGAATATCTGATAATACTATATACAGCATGTTGGAATTGGGTACAGGTAACGCTCAACTTAGAACCACAATGCAGCCAAAATTTATGTTGCTGAGAGAGACAGTTAAGAGAGTTTTGCCCCATTTTACAATCTTTCTTGCCATAATTGTGAAGTGAATCACTGCAGCTGTTAGCAATATAGCTGTAAAATGAATTTGGCTTCCCCACTGACTTTGTTTGTCAGAAGGTCGCAAAAGGGGTCCCGTGAACCAGGACACTGCAACCATCATAAATATGAACCAGTTGGCAAGCATCTGAATTTTGATCACATGATCATGGGGATGCTGCAACAGTTGTGTGAAAAAGTCACAAGTCACTTCTTTCAGTGCCACTCTAACTTTAAAAAGTCATAACATGAACTGTTGTAAGTTGAGAACTACCTGTACAGTTCTTGGCTCACACATACTTAAGAATCACACTTTAAAAAATAAAATAGTACCTTCACCATGAAAGCGATTTAAACTTGGAAACTCTGAAATCAGTGTGACTTATAATAAACATGTTTGATTTATTTATTTATTTATTTTTACATTTATATACCGCCCCATTCCGAAGACTCGGGGCGGTTTACAGCTTATAAGCAATACTCTTACATCAGTATATTAATCCCATAATGAATGATGAAGCTACTCCAGTGTAATTAGCATCAACAGTGTTGGAAAGTTTGTTGCAGTTATAGATCAGAAACATCTGGAGGCTGACATATTCTCACTCATGTTTAAAATACATTCATATTCCAGAGATGATTCTGTATAGTTCCAATCATTAACTCTTTTCAAAGCATGCTTTATTATCCTAAACGATCAACAAGCAGTTGGCTGACAAACACTTCATTTAATATTTTATTTATGCAGTACTATTTTAAACAGATTTACAAACCAGATTCCTTCAATTCTATAACAGTTATGCCCTAGTAAATATACCTAGAATTATCAGCCAGATATTTCTAGCATTTTATGCAATATAATGTGTAGAACTGATATATTTCAAACTCTATCCTATGTCTCATTACCAGTGATTAGAATAAGAGTACCATGCTTATGACAACTAATCAGTTCAAAGAATTATCTTCGAAACAGTGACTAAATCTGGACAAAAGCAATGAAATCAGCAGATGTATATTCATGGAGTACTTTCTAAAATCACAGAGTTAAACTACACTAGTTTCTCTTAACTGAAGCTGAGATACTTATGATCTGCATGATTAATCAAAACTGATTAAGAGAATGGCTTGATTAATTGAGTTTATCTCAAAAAGAACATTTGTAAAACTCATGAACTGAAACCCAAAAAGTAATTTTTTCCACAGTAGCTTCTCTGTCTTCTTCCCCTCTTCTGTAACACAGATAAGCATGGATGTATATGCAAATTTATACCACAGAATAGCTATGTCACAAATTCATAATTCAGGAATAATTTATAGAGTTCTGGTAAGAAATCTGGCTCTTTATATTACTACTAGAAGATGTAGTATCCTAAAATCTGAACAAAGCAAAGATATCTCTCATGATGAGGACAAGGCAGATTACTCTGTATGATATTGACACAATCAAAGTATGCATCTTATTATTAAGATAAACTTTTCATTTGACAAGCATACTAAACTTTTCTTTGATCATTTCAGGTCAGAGAATCAACCATCCTAAATAAACCAAGGTCCTGGGCCATACAAGATTTTTAAGTAATGACTAATACCGTGAAATATATGCTGGGGTGGCCTGCTGGGGGTTCACAGGGGTTTGGGCAGACCTTTAGTGAAGATTCTGTGGGGCTCGCTGAACCTTCAAATTCCACTCCTGGCTGGCCCTGCACATCCTGCTCTGCCCCACCCACCCCACCCCACTCCTCCCAGGAGTCTCCATGCAGCCCGTTTTGGATGCAGGTAAGTGCAGGGTGTGTGCGGAGGCTCAGGGAGGGCAAAAAAAACAAAAACACCTTCTC
>JANHFL010004099.1:38775-55194 GCA_032468155.1 Oxyrhabdium leporinum | reverse complement strand
TTTTTATTTATTTATTTATTTTTACATTTATATACCGCCCCATTCCGAAGACTCGGGGCGGTTTACAGCTTATAAGCCAGGTAGGGGATGCCAACATTATTTTCTTTTTATAGCAATCAGCATGGAACCTTAATATTCTGTAGGACAAATGGTTGCTAGCTACAATACCTTTCCCAGCATTACACTAAAGAAACGGGAAGCGAGGAGGTGGCAATTTGGCTAGCCATCAAAAGCCCCATCCTCACATTCAGGCTATAAAATGTACTGCAGGCTTCTCTTTCTTCTTAGATGAGTGGGCCTGCTTGCTGCATCTTTCAGGGGGGAAAACAACAACAGCGCAAAGTCTCTTTTCGTCGACCTCAAAGATCTACATTCTTGCGAGCCAACCCTCAAGAAAAAAAATAATAAATCAAGCTCCCCAGAGTCTAAAGTGATACCACCTTCTTTTTAAAAAAAAGGAAAAAAAAACCACCTTTCCTTCAACCCAGACGCCCCACTTTTTATGGGGGAGTCGTTCAGCTTAGCGTCTATTTTTCTTCGTTTCCTTTAAGTGAACTTCCTTTAACTTCGGATGTGCTAAAATTCTTGGACTTCTGCTCAGTCCTTCAAAGGAGAGTTAAATGGGGGAGGGATCCAAGGAAATACCACCACCACCACAACAACAACAACAATAACCACAGCGTATAAAACCCCGGTGGCAAAACGGTTTGACCTCCAAGCGCCTTCGGAGAGTAAATACTAAGAGCGGGAGGCGATACTGCGAATCAAAGCCGAAAGGGCCGTCCTTCCAGCCCGGGATAAGCATAGGGGAAAGAAAAACAAGGCTGCCTCGCCAGGGAAGGAGATGCCCCGTCCCAGGAGGCGATGAGGCGGAGCCGGCAGAGACTTTCCCGGGAGGCTCCTCCTCTTCACGGAAGGTGGTGGAAAGATTAAAATCCCAGCCCGCGAGGGGTCTCGCCGCAGCCCTCCGCGGAGGAACGAACGGCTAGCCGACCGGCGGCGTCCCTCGGGAAGGGAGGAAAATGGCGTAAGCGGGCGGCGGCATCCTCCTCCGCGACGGACGACAGGCACCGACGGAAGGAAGGGGGAACCGAAAAGACCGAGATAACTTCCCAGGCTCTACCTGCGCGTCGCCTCACCTTTAAAGACTGAGCTCCGGGCGTGGCTGGGTCGCTGTCGCACACACGCGGGGACAGCACCGCCGCCATCACCGGCCGCGGATGGGCTGGGCTAGAGACCGTTTCGCCCTCTCCTCCCACGAGCCAGCACCCCCCCGCCCCAGCTCACATACATATATACGCTCACACACCCGCTTCAGGCCCGGCGCCACCTGCAGGCCCGGGGATGGCAATGCAGGCGCCGAATCGCCTTTTCTTCGCTCTGCAGAGGGCGCGATCTTTTCCTTCCAGGGCAGCTTCTATCCCGGAATCGCTGGCTCAGAAGTCGGGCGTGAAGCGCCTTGATTTAGAGACCGCGCTATAAATGCATGCTTTTGCTCGATCGGATCGCAGTTTTATTACGAGTGGCAGCTGTTTCCTTAGAGGCGTATGTCACCATCTGGGGGAGGAATGGGACAATTTGGTGCGGCCAGCTCCCCACAGCGAACTCACTGCGGGACCGTTCAACGGTTCAATTTAAGTATTTTAAATAATTTTAAAAACATTTTTAATTAACATTTTGTCATTCATATTTCATCTTGTCCCTCCTTTTGCATCCTTTCTTTAATGATTTTATTCCACTGTTTCTCTGCTATTAGCGTAACTAATCCTGCAGCGAGCTCTCCGCGGCGAGTTGTCTTATGCCCATCTGGCGGTGAGCTCAGTGAAGTCAGCAAGTGTATTGAGTCAATATTTAAAAATAGATTTTTTTTAAAAAAAGATTGTTTTATCTTGCCTATTACTTTTTATTAATAACTCAAGGCTGCGATCTAAGATCATTCCTCTCCTTCTATCGGTATTTTCTCCACAACGACAACCCTGTGAGGTGATTTATGCTGAGAGCGAGTTGACTGGCCCAAAGTTGCCCAGTCAGTTTTTATGCTGAGGTGGGACTAGAACTCACAGTCTCCTGATTTTGATTTTTATTACTTCTAATCTAGGTAATCTGTGTCCTCCTAGATGTTTGCTGATGTATATGTGTGTGGAGGCAAGGCATTGAATCAAACTGTGAGACTCAGTCAAGCCCACTCATAAAACAGAACTAGATGCTATTGCAATCATGTGGGCTTGGTTGCAAATGTTTTGAAGTCTTAATCGGTCAGCCATGGTGGTTGGGAGAAAAACCAAAGAAGCAAAGGCAAGATACCAGTCTATCAAACACAGTAAGTGTTGCATAAAATATTACCACCCTATCTGGGCTACAAATATCCAAAATCGTTGCAAGATGACAGGAAATACAGAAACTTTTTCTGCCATCTAGTGGTCACCTAGATTTTTAAAGTCCAAGCTAGACAGCTCATGACCCATTGAGTAATTTTTCTTTCCAGATATAAGGTAGGCTTGTACCATTTCCCCTCCTTTCACCACCCTCAGGAGAGCCAGTGAAGTTGTACCCTCCTCCTCCACCTCAACTTTTGGGGGTAACGCCCTGCCTTGGGGTGGGGGGGGGGGTAAAGTGGGTGGAACAAAGAGTGGTGAACCATGGGGAGCACTGCACTCCTGTTTCCCATTCTGGTTTTTCCCAAGGGCCCCCTCCCTCCAAGAAGGAACCATTAATGCCTCCCAATCAGCTCTACCTTGCCAGCAGACATCTGAATCATTCCCTTGTTTCTTCCCCGAACCAGCCACTGCTGTTAAGAGATTACAAATTTCAGCTTCTGTTCCAAAACAGCCAATAGCCACTTGCCTGTTGGGTCCTGCCACCAGCTGACTGGACACAGGGGCCAGAGGGAGGGAGGAAAGAGGATGGGGATACACCTCTTTCCATTTTCCTTTGCATCAAGCAACCTATGGGTTTCTGGGAAGTGTAGTCAGAAGGTGTGGTGGTGCTGAAGTGACCACAACTTTAACAAATTTCAATCCCATGGGAGCAATGGATCCTCAATGCATTTTGAATGCATTTTGTAAGTTAGCCCTTTTGATCCAAAACTTCTTGCGCTATGATGCACTGTTTGTTTTAGCCATATACAGATATGTATAAAGTTCTAAACTGGACTCAGATGGCAGGGAAAGTCACTAATTGTGATTACTTAACTGCCAGATGCTTCCAGTTTGAGAAGATTGCAATCGTGACCATAGGGATGCTGGACAATCAAGAACTTCAAGACTAGTTGCAATCGACACACTTTCAATACCATCATAACGTTGAATGGTCACTGAACAAATCATCTTTAACCAAGGACTACCTGTAGACAGTAACAGGCATGCCCAGTTGTTTGGTTATCAGTACTCAACAGGCACAAGGAGTATCACTTTGTCATAAATGTTTTGCACAAAAAATGTCACAGTGGTGGTGTGGATGAAAAAAGCAAATACATTTATTTGAGCAAATAGAACAAGAAAAAAATATCTATATTGCTACAACGTTTCTTTGTTACTGTTTGTAAGCCATCTAGAGTCGCTGTGAGTAGGCGGCTATGTAAATTTATAAATGTATTAATTACTCAAAATAGGAAGCAACTACTAGAGCCACCATAACGTAGTTCTCAGTTTCATATTGAGCTTGAACCCAAGTGTCTCTTGCAACATCCCAGACCCATCTGCTGGCAATCTGGGAAAAAGAAAGAACAAAGTAGCAACAAATTAGATAACATACATTTTAAAAGGATAATTCATAATCACATAACAAATCTATTGCAACAATATAGCTTCATGAACATAGCCTAAAATATAAAAGAAGACTCAAATTAAAATCCAATCCCATAATTAATCAAGAGATATAAAGAAAATTAGATTTAGCATTATACAGAAAGCAAAGTTAGCACAAATTCCCTGTACATCAAAAAATTTACTCATGGAAATGGGAATTATATATTGCAGACTGGAATGTAGGCAATGTTCACAATACATGGTTATTTTGCAAAAATTAAAACACATACAATTTAGAGCAATTTACCCCAACATTTAAAGTTAAAAATTAATTCACATTTCCTTGAGTTTTTATTTCAAGAGGGAAAAAAAACCAGAGGTCTATGTAATTTTGTTATAAAAATAATGCAGAATATTAAAAAGTGGGGAAAATAATTTTATTTTTGAATAAACATTTATGTTCGTGAGATGAATTATTGTGAGCTAAAACCATATAAATACCAAGGCATTAAAAAAGAATTCAGAAGAAAATGCAATCCATGCAATATGTCTCAATTCTCTCCCTATTATATGGTTAACATTCCCACATCATGCATCTAATGAAGTGTATTATACTTTATTCATGAAAGTTTATGCTGACAATTTCTTGCTCCCATATTTTAAATAATTTGGAAAAAAATTGTTCTACCAAGTGAAAAATCTGTATCATATTTTTCTTATTTACTGCTCTATTTGTGATTCAGTTGAGTCTTTGTATATTATGTGTATTTGATTATATAATTTAAAAATATCACTGTTGTTTAATTATATAAGTGGAGTAGAAATACTTATATTCCTATAAGTCCTACATACCTGTATCTATATACTTGTAGCAATCAACCCAGCTCCTTGACATTTGAATATACAATTTAATTATATAAGGCTCAATGACATTTACCCTTCTGGTCCAGCAAAAAAGGCTTGTTGCAGGAGAAAGTCATCTGGAGGGACCTAGGTGAAGTTTTCTGCCGTTGCACCTGCTCTTTGGAATGCCATCTTCACACTTCCTAAAAGTCAGGCTGGACCCAACTTCGTTGGCCTTCCAGAAAAAAATGGCTTTACCATCTGGCTTGGGGATCAGAGGGTGGTATCAAACCGATAAAAAGGCTGTACTGTTCTTGAATGATGTACCAGTGATTCTACTATATGATTTTTAATGTTTGTACTGTTGGTCTGGCTATTTTTATTTTTATTTTTCAGTACTGTTTTACTTGTAGGCTGTCCAGAGTCGTGAATGTGAGATGGGTGGCTATATAAATGGAATACATATGTAAATAGGTAACTGTTTTGTACATCCTTCATAGTACCTATTCCTGGGCAAAAGCTTATAGCTGGCTAATCCTTTCAATCCAGAAGGATCCGAAGCATAGAGAGGTGCTCCGAAACAAGAACATATTGCTGGCACCTTATTTATTCCATTCCATTCCATTCCAAATGTACAAATGTGAGATGGGTATTAAAACAGCCAACAAACAAAACCAGAAACCAATAAGAAATACATTACCTCCCTTTAAAACCCAATTAAAATCAAGAGATATAAAAAAGCAGGCAAATGAAAGTTATGGATCACTCAGTACAGCCATCTAGTATAAGTCAAACCATAACCAGATCTCTAGGCATAGGTGGTCATGTCTTTGGAGACTTTCAAAGGGCCAGGCCAATTTAATCTCTAGGGCCGGGTGGGCAACTATGATCCCTATGTGGATTTCAACTCTCAGAATTCTGGGAGTTGAAGTCCAAAGATTGTAAAAAGGCCATAGTTGCCTACCCCTGTTCTAGGGGAATGCTGTTCCAAAGGGCAGGCATTGGAGCAGAAAAGTCTGTCCTGCCAGGAGAGGTCATCTCCTCCTATCAGATGACATTCCTTACCAAATGGGACCTGTGTTGTGGCTATACCCTAAAGCAATCAAATCACTCTGAAAATACACCATAATTTTATTTGCATCTGTACAAGCAATAACACAATACATACTGGATCCCCAGCAAAGCTTTTGACAGTAGCCATGTTATCTTTGAGATATGGTTCCTCCTTGTCACCACTCAGGGTCAATTCTACTTGCTGTGAATGTTTTAGTACAAGGGTACTTTCTGCAGTTCATATATTTGATGCATGTAGGGGCATCTCCTCAGTTTGGTAATAAATGTAGCTTACATGTGTATGAGGTAAGAGGGTACTTTTTACCACGGTCTCCATAACATGCCTTTTCTGTCATACCTGATGGAACACTGAGAAGTAACCAGTAACGTTGCAACAACTTTAGTCATACTAACTTAGGTAAATACAGTGCTTTATTTCATTTAAGTGAATACAGTAGATCTGATTGGTGATGTTATGTGCAAAACAGTTTATTATATCTTACCGATTTCAACCAGAGCTAATTTTCTGCAGATGAATTTGAATCCAATGAAAAAAAAAGTTTCAGCTATGATACTTACATGCTTTGCTTGCATTTTTCTATATGCTGACTGTTCTTGAAAATGCTGGAACATAAGGCGTGTATGATTTAACAGTTGATTCCTTTAGTAATCTGATAGGGTCCCATTTGAAAAGTAACATTCTGCACAACTGTAACAGGTAAATGTGGGCATTTTTCAGAGAACAGAATAGGGTAGTTTATGTACTTACATGTATTGACTGACCAGTCTTTTCCACAAGAAATACCTGAACTATATACTTGTAACGATCAAACCCCAGTTCCTTGACACCTGCTAATATATCTTCTGAGATCGCTGTACAAGTGGGGGCACCATTGATTCCAATATATTTGAAATCTTGAAGTTTCTGCTATTAAGGATCAAGCAAAATTGCCAATAATTGTAATAATACGCTTTTCTATAAATGGTCCATAAAGCACTCATTTAACATTTAAAGCTATTCTATGTTTGATACATCCTGTAGGTATATTGTTTTTCAGTAAATATAGTATTCCATAGTTTATAGTATTCAATAGGGTTTGTAACTAAGTGTTTTTAATCAAACCTATATAATAGGACTCTACTCAGTTTGAAGGTTTTCTTCATGGAACTTCAGTTTTAAATAGGCTATTCACTATCCCACTGATTTTAGAAAAAAACCGTCAAACTGCTTTTTGACTCAGTACAGCACTATTGCAACTTATTAAAAATAAGCCCATTTTAGGAACCATTTTATTTGACAAGTTAAAAATAACTTTACAGGATGTTAGAATGTATATGTGCTTATTATTATTTCAGTTTTAGACCACTTTAATTTTAGAGATTATATTCTCCAACGAATTCTGGGAACTAATTTGTGAGAAATGTTCAGAATTCAATTTCAAAATTTCTGGTTGGAATTGCCCATATTGTAGGAACTTGTTACCAAAAGTTAACAGCTAAATTAAATCAGGTGATGGATCTTAGTGAAGGAGGGCCCTGTCCCTTTGAAAAGCCCACCATTGGGTTTTGGACTCAATTGTAGTCATAACTCAAGGACTACCTGTACTTTAAGTTATTTGCCATAAACTACATTTTAAATTATCTATGCTGTTAATAGGAGATATAACAAAAGTGTTAAATAATATAACTTATGGTTTAGAACTAATTCTTATTAGAAAATACTTTACCTTTAGAATATCTTCAGCTCTCTTCCTTACTATATGAGACTCACATTTTTTATAAGGTTCCATCCTGTAAGTGTTAGCATATTTCTGTCTTGCAAAGCTAGTCTTGAATACTAAGAGCTCATTTTTTGTAAAATCTGTGATGGATTCATCATCTGGGTCCATACCTGATATGTCATAACTTGAAGCTCTGTGTTTTCCTGACTGTGAAAGCTAAAAAAACCCCAATACATAAAGACATCTTTATTTCACTCACAAATTTAAAATGACAAAACTTGAACATAGTAAGAGGGGGTTAGCTTTTTTTTTCATCCTGCCCCTCTTTTTTCATATACAATTCAAGGTAGTTAAAATACCAATACTACTTCCTTTTTCCCAAAACAACAACACTGTGAGGCTGGTTGGACTAAGGGTGACTGGTCCAAAGTCACCTAGCCAGTTTTTCATGTCCAACGCAGGACTAAAATTCACAGTATCCTGGTTTATAAGCAGGGTTACTATACCAAAGTGGCTCTTTAATTGAATGCAACGGAATGTTCTGATTTGCAGCCATATAAATGAGTTCTGTATTGTATGTATTCCATGTTGCTTAACATGGAACCCCAGAGTTATAATTTTATGAGGTAAAACAAAATTACTTTATTTTCTACACATTATTGTTTCATCAAAACTTCCATTTGGGACATAATCACTGCCTTTAAACCATATTGATATCCTTTTGATCTTGCAGCTACTTTTCTGAATAAATTTCAGTCAGCACTTTATATAGTCCCCAAAAGTTTGGACAAACATTGCCTCTCCCAAAGACAAAGATATTCAACAGTATTCACAGACTCAGAGTAGAAATCATTTTGTCTTTATTTTTGGTGCATCAAAAGTAGCAATCCTATGAATACTTTCCAAGTGTCTTATCTAATTCAGTGCATTGTGTATACTCATTTAAACCAGTGGTTTTCAAAGTTTAAGATGTTTAATATCTTTAACACATCTTAAAATTGTCAAATTAAAAAAAATATTTAAACAAAAAAGACTGAAACGTAATCCTGGTGAATGACTGTATGTCTCGTCTGCTCAACTTGCAGTCGATGAAGGGTTCATTATAAAGTAGAAGAGCATACTTGACCAAAGACTCAAGATAGGGTTGCTAATGGTTCAAGGGAAAGTCAAAACTCAGTTTCTATTATGTGATTCATGCATAGGGTACTTGAAGAATTTGTGAAACAGAAACATTCCAATTTGAATTTTGATCGCGTGTTAGGTAATAAAGAGAAGCAAAGATAATACAGGTATAGAGAAGCTAGAATGTATTAAGTTGTTACAAGCAATAAAATGTACATCTTTACAGTACATAATCAGAATATAGTAGAAACCAACCCTCCTGAACAAGGTGTCCTTAGATCTGCAACATGCTCGACATAAACCAATATTTCTCAATCTTGGCAACTTTAAGAGGTATCGACTTCAACTCTACAGCATGCTGTCTTAGGGAATTCTGGGTGTCGAAGTCCCACAAGTCTTAAAGCTGCCAAGGTTGAGAAAAACTGGTAAGACAACTTTAGTGTTGTTAACAGCAAGCACACCTCCTGTAGCTTAACACAACTTTGGACCGAACCCATATCTACACAGCGTTTTAACCAAGTAAAAAATAAAATAAAAATAGGCTCTGGCTTTCCAAAACGCACCATCCCAGCAAAAATGATGCAAGGAGCTTTCCTGCCGTTCGGCCCCGCCCATTCGGAGGGAAGCCTCTAACCCGAAGCCCGCCCCCAATGTCGCTCCGCGCACGCGCAGATGGAGCCGCTCCGCCCCGTCTTACCCGACCAAGCTGATCTCTGTCTAAATTGCTGTGTTTTTTTCCCCATGCCGGCCCCACGTGGGAAGGAGTGACGCCCAGCTTTTTTTTGGCTTTATCCATTGGGAAGTCCTCCCTTTAGGCAACTGTCTGGGGCGAACGGTGATTCACCGGCGCAGCAACCGTCCACCCGGACCCGTTAGGAGCAGCCTTTCAGAGGCGCGAGGCTGGTTCCCTACCCGTGACGTCAGTAAGGGCGAGCTAAGCAACCCAAGAACCAGAACCGAGCAGAGGTAAATGCGGCGGGTCCGTCTTCCCACAATCTGGTCGCTCGCCTAAGAGGAGTGAGAGGATTCTGGGAATTGTAGTTCAATTCTTGGGGCGCGGCGCTAGAAACGAGAGCGCCTCATATCGGTCCAGATGGACTTTTTTTTGTTGTTGCTGTTGCCTGGCTTGCTTTTTCCTTCTGCTAAACGCCAGGTTAAGCGGTTTAAGGCAAAGTTCCTAATTTTTTTTGCCATCATACCTTCCTTCGTTGCAATCTTAATGTACACACCTCCCCTTAAAACTACAAACACCAAAATGAATGCAGGAGAACAATGAAGCTGCAGGAAAGGTGGATTTATTAAACATGTGATTAAAAGGTTCTTCAGAGGTCCTCTGGAGTCTGCTCTGCCCCAAGAAAGGTACACCTCACCGTTTGGGGAACCTGATTTAGGGTTTGGGAAAGAGTTTGAAAGACACTCCCTGGAGACATAATGAATGAGTATATCTTCCTTGCAACTTGCCACCCATGTGTTTGCTGCTGTTAAAGCTCCAGTCCAAAGGAGAGAAAAGGAACACGAATCGCGATTGGAATGGAAACTAAATATTTCACAGCAGTGGTAGAAAGTTCTAATTTTGCAGGCAACGCTTGTGAATTGTGACTTTTCCCAAGTTACAGGTAGTGCTTGACTTTCAACCATTTGTTTAGTGACTGTTCAAAGTTATAATGGCACTGGGAAAAAAAGAATTTTGACCAGTTCTCATACTTAGGACTATTGCAGCATTCTCATGGTCATTCAGAAAATTCAGATGCTTGGCAACTGGCATGGATTTATGACAGTTGCAGTGTCCTTGGGTTGTTTCGGGACCTGTCAAGCAAAGTCAGTGGGGAAGCAGATTCACTTAATCATGTTTCCAATTTAACAACTGCAGTGATTCACTTAACAACTGTCTTGCATTAGCAACAGAAATGGTGGGCTCAATTGTTGTAAGTGGAGGACCACCTGTATGTGCTTTCACCCGGTCAGCTAGACAGAAATGCATCTTGAATGCAGAAATTCTGTGACTGCCTGGCATAATTAGTATTAATGTTGAACCGTTTGCTTAATTGTGACCTTTATTTTGTTGCACTGTATTGTTCTGGGATTACAAAGTAATTGCATTGTGGGTTGATGCTTTATTAAAAAAAAAAGATTCTGATGTGATGTCTCCATTAGGGTTACCAGTCGGGGCTGTAAAGTTATCAGTGAGCGCTAAAAGGCAGCAATAACACTTTTCGTTTCTTCTACTCAGAAGCTACCTTTCCCTAATGTGAACAAGAAAAAAAACACCTCTTCTGTTTATCCAGAGGAATTAGAAGTATCATCCTCAGCCAATGAGGAATGCATTTATGCAGTTCTGTCACAGCTTCATTACAAGTGGTGTCTGTTTTCTCCCAAATTTATTTATTACAACCATAGTGAAGTCAGCAAATGTTAATATGTTGAGGCCCATAAATGGTGATAATTGATATGGGCAAGGATGACCTGTGACTTCCCAAGTTGAATTGGAGGGTTCCCCAGAGACTCTGTGGTTAAGCCTACCTTCAGTTGTGGAAGCGTTCCAGATCCAGATGATTGCTACATGATCAGGAAGAGTTGAAATTTTCAGTATTTTTGCAACCCGTGATTATTATCAGCTACTAAATCTTAAAACATCCTCTGAAATATAAAGAAGAGAAATATTTTTGGTTGTAAACTCAATTACATACTTACTGTGTAATGATAACATTTGATTAAATGACACAATAAAAAAGCATTTTCCTAGACCCAGCACATCTGTGATCTACAGTACTAATATTTATTTACACTAAAGGATTGTCAAACAATTTTATTCAATCCTATTTGTAGAATGTAAGTATAACAACAGGGTGTGAAAAAAAAATCATTGCAGGATTGTTTTCAAGATATTTTCAGTTCCTGAAACATGAGGATAAATGGCCCACATGTACAGAGTGGTTTTTAAAATATTTTAAATAATAATAAAAAACATGTGAGAATTATTTATGGTATCTTTAGGCTGACAAGAAGGGAAAAAATGTTGCTGCAGTGCCTACCCAAATACCCATGATCTTTCTTTATTCTGGATTACATTAACTTTCATCCTACCGGGGGAAAGTAAAAAATATCAAAACATCAAATCTCCAGGTAATACAATTGTCAGCATTGGAATATTATTTTCATTTTTGCCACTGGTTTAACCATGGGATATATCAATATGAAATACTGGCAAAATGTGTAAAAGTAATTCTGACAGTAGTAATTCTGTTCACAAACAAAATAAGTGAGGCTTGCAAGAGTTCCCTTATTTTATATCACCATTTGCCTTTTTATTTCATTTCAGATGTTCTTAGCTGATCCACCATCTACCTGCCTTTCCCCTACAGTGCATTATATGATTTGTGAAGCCGGATTTGAGAGGAAATCAAGCTGTGCTCTCAGTAGTTTTATATGCAACACTGGTGAAATAAATTGGGAATTCATCACAAAACATGTACAATATAAAGAGCAAGGTCTCTATTGCTTTTAAATGTAGTATATTGCTATACTTGGGACAGTAAGACATGTTTCTGAATTAGCATATGCAGTGGAGATCTTTTACTTGTTTGGGGGGATCTTTTTGTTAAAAATAATAGAATTAGAATTCCTAATTTTAGTTATTTAGCTTCAGTGACTATAAAGGCATTATTTAAGATTTTCTGCAAAAAAGGGAAATTCCTTAATGAGTTTAGGGGAACCCTTTCAGGAGAAAATAATTTTTAAGTTTTTTATATTTAGCAGTAATTGACAGTATTCTTGAACTGATTGGTTATTTTTGTCTTTTAGACCCAACATTGGATTATATCAATAGTGTGAGATCTTTAGGTCCTTTATGTGAATCTATTCACTTGCATTTGAAATCACTTACAGTGGAGCAATTTGAAAACCAGTTTGTGGTGTGGCTTCAATGGACAAACTGCCCAGAGGTAGGAAAATGTTGGATTGGATTGGATCCCTATTCCAAATTTATGGATGGATTGATGGATACACACATACGTACATACACATACATTTCTTTAATGTATGGCAGGAGTCTCCAACCGCCCGTCCATGGGCCGGCATTGGTCTGCAACATGCCAGAAACCATGCCGCACAAACAAGCAAAGCCCCATCCACGGGATGCAGGTAGCACACGAAACCATGCACCTTCCAGTCCATGGAAAAACCTCTCTCCGATGAATAGGTCCTTGGTGCCCAAAAGGTTGGGGGCTTCTGGAGTATGGCATATCATCAGAGGTGGGCTGCACATACTTTAACAAATGGTTCGCCAAAAATGTGAGCGTGTGCGGGCACGCCCCCTTCGCATGGGCACGTACCGTCCGTGCTTGCGTGCAGCTGCAAAGCCACAAGAATTTCCTGCATGCGGCAGCCAGGGTGAGTAGATCAGGCATGGCGTGGAAAGCAGTTGGGCTGTGACGGCAGGGCGTGTGAGCAAAAATGTGAGGTACATAGGAAAGGATAGTGCCTGGGCGGGTGGGCAGGCCCAACCAATGGTCATAACTACTGATACGGGCAAGCCAGTCCGAACCGGCTGCAGCCCACCACTGCACATCATACATGAACTTGAAATATATATTAATATTTCACCTAGCTTAAAAAACACAATAAAAGATTAATATTAAAAAGCTATATTCACACATACTAAAATAGGAATCACTATATGATTATTAAGTAATAAAAATAAAGTAATGTGAGAGTTGCAAGTTTCACAATGGGGAATAAAAGAACAGAAAGTAAGGATATCAGTTACTTGGTATGACTATTTAGAAATCTGTAGCCAGTTATAAATACATTTTGGCAGGAGAAATTAGGCTTTGAGAATACAACAGCACAGAGTTCTCCAAACAGGCAATATTCCCTCAAAAATGTGTTTGCCTTCCAAAATACTAGTGAGTATAGGATATTTATTCTGATGATGTATAGTTCTGTGGGTTTTCCACAGAGGAATTGTGCTTTGATGCAGAGATGGTTAACCTATTTTAGAACTGATAAAATGGTCCATCCAAATGGAAATCAATTAGAAAAAAAGCCAGAAAATCATGCAGGCCTTCTCTCCCAGGTAAATAAAGTAAATCTAGAGCAATTTATTTTGTAGCTACTTCGTGGACAGTATAAGTTAGCCGACAGGATTTGGTGAATGGTTGTGTTTCTTTTGATAATTTTTTGGTCGTTTCCAATTCTATGGCATAAACATAAATGTTAAATTAGCTAGGCAGCAGACACTTTTATGACTTGGTATCATAAGTGATTATAAACAAAGCGAAAGACATGAAATTTTGTGTACTGTGTAGTTGGAGAAAAAGACAAAAAAAAAGATTTGGTAATAGACCAAGTAATAACCTTTCACATTTAAGTTCTTGTTAATGAAAAGTAGAAACATTCTTTTTATAATCTGACAAACAGTGATTTAAAAAAATGTAACTGTTCTAATTCAACTGTATATGTAATCTTATTAAGCTCTATTTCTTCCTAATATAAAAATAACATGGTTACACTTAATTTTTCCATCTTGAATAAACTACAGATATTTCTGGAAATGTTTGATACCATAAAGAATCCACATGATGCAGCAGTTGCACTCAGTTTAATGAAGCTTACATCATGTTTGGAACGAGCCTTAGGTGATGTAAGTGCTAAAATCTTGAATATATCAAACTTGAGATCAATGAGATCCTTTTTTACACTCAAGAAATCGGTGTTTCACTTCCTTGTTTACTAATTACAAGGTCACAGATTCAATATAATTACCAGTTGGGTTCTCTGCCCAAGCACTGAGAGTGTCTGGCTTTATCCATGTTTGCTGATAGAATGGATTTGAGAAAAAGGCCGATTACTTGCTTTACAGAATTTTCTCGCTCTGTTGGGTATGTAGAATTTGAAACCTCTCTTGGAGTTATAAATCTCGCAATATTAAAAGCAATGTATTCTGTATAACTAATACAATATACACCCATAAATATTCCTACATTACATTTATGGAAAGCTAAGTAAAGTCAGCCAAGTTTTGATAAATAACAGTTCATAGACATGTTTACTTGACAACCTTTGCATTAATCTCAATGGGGCTTATTCCATGCTAGATGCGTCTTACATTACAGTGCAAATTCATTGCAGTGTCTCACTCTGGAAGCTTTAGACCAAGAAGCAGGGAAATCAAAGAGGAGCAATCTTCTAATTATACCTCATTACTAGGTTTCTAAAACTAACTTAGCTATCATTTTTGTATTTGTCAAATTTTGTTTTTGTGGCAGTTTTTAGGTGGAACATTTTTAATATCAATAATAACAAATAATCCATTTTAGTTTTCTGGTGTATGATAAACCCAATGTGTTACAATAATAACTGAATGAGTTTTCTGCAGTCTTTCAGTTCACATGCATTTGGAAGTAAAGACAGCAAGACTGTCATAGCATTTATAGGACTTTTTTTTTCTTTTAACAACCTGGTAGTCCCTTGCATCGGAGTGGAGTCGAGGTGACTGAACTCAGCTCCGACATTTAGCATTCATAAGACAATAAACCAGGTGAATTAAAGATTGTTGGGCAACTTCCCCACTTGCTTCAAATCATTTCAGCCAAAAAGATTTACTAATAGTACCACTTAGCTTATATCCATGTTTGTGGGCTCCTGATTTGGACTATTTTTGGATGCGTCCTCTTGCAAAAATCCACACAGGCAGTATAAGCCACACTTTGTAATGCTTTGATGACCCAAGAACTGATATGAACTTATTTCATACTTCTTTGCTTGGAAGAAATAATTAAAGTTTCAATGTCATTACGTTTCTGTGTTGCTTTGTTTCAAATTACTCTTTTAAACATAAAAGAGTAACAAATATATTGACTGGGAAGGGCAAATATTCAGAGTGAAATATATTGTATTCTAGGTATTCTTATTAATTGGGAAAGACTGTCCTTTTCTTCTAAGAGATTTGCTTGCATCTCAGGAGCTTGTTTCTATCTTTGGGCAACCAGTGGTGAGTATTCGATTTCTAATTTCAAATTAAAAATGTTTAAATATTAAATATATTTACATGTATTTAAATACACTTTATTTTTACTCAATGGCTGACTTTGAATAATATTAATATAACAGGGCTGTTAGTAAATATTGAATAAGAATGGGGTAGGGGATATTTAAACAAAGATTGGAAGTTGGCATCTAGTGAGTCAGGTTTTATAGAGAGGTTTTACAGGATAGGAAATGTATGTGGTTCATTTGTTTATTTGTTTGTTTAAATGTATATGAACAATATATTGTTTTACACTATTTACTTTTTGTTCAAATTAGATGGATGTTCTGAAGGTGTTCATTGGATCTCCAGATAGTCTAAATCTTCGTAATATATTGTGGCACGGATTTGTGTCAGCTAAAGAGATTCCTGTCAAGTAAGTAAAATTAATTGTGATTCTTTTGTTCCAGTTGCTACAGAGTTAGAAACATAATTGAACAATAATTGAAGAAAGATGTATTCATTTAGAAAGGGATAGACTATTCTCATCTAAATGACATGCCAGTAATTAACTGTGAATGATTGTAATTTATATTTTTATGAGTACTTTCTTCTGTTTGAAGATATTTGAATATTTGGATTTTATTCTTTGGGAAAGATTGATGTGTATTATATTTTCTACTGTATATCTTATTTTCCATAGATATTTCTCCATGCTACTTTTTTTAACAGCTGGATTGGGGCAACTGCTTAATAATTACTGTCTTCAGACTCACTCTGCTTTAATTCATCGACCCTATGTATCTTTCATTCACTTGAAAGAGCTACATATATTTCCAGGTATTTGTTTTAATGGTTTGCTGTTAAACATAATACATAGCTCCATCTTGAAATAAATAGATAGATAGATAGATAGATAGATAGATAGATAGATAGATAGATAGATAGATAGATAGATAGATAGATA